>CAWVNZ010001753.1:0-53997 GCA_963930735.1 Dioctria linearis | reverse complement strand
TTTTTCAAAAAATAATTGTTTACTGTCGCAAATTGTAATTGCGCCAGGGATTGCCTTTTCTACAGTAATTTTTACAAAAAATAATTTTTTACTGTCGCAAATTTTAAATACGCCAGGGATTGCCTTTTCTATAGTAAATTTTTCAAAAAATAATTTTTTACTGTCGTAAATTTAAATACGCCAGGGATTGCCTTTTCTATACTAAATTTTTCAAAAAATTATTTTTTACTGTCGCAAATTTTAAATACGCCAGGGATTGCCTTTTCTATAGTAAATTTATCAAAAAATAATTTTTTACTGTCGCAAATTTTAATTACGCCAGGGATTGCTTTTCTACAGTAAATTTTTTAAAAAATAATTTTTTACTGTCGCAAATTGTAATTGCGCCAGGGATTGCCTTTTCTACAGTAAATTTTACAAAAAATAATTTTTTACTGTCGAAAATTTTAAATACGCCAGGGATTGCCTTTTCTATAGTAAATTTTTCAAAAAATAATTTTTTTACTGTCGCCAATTTTAATTACGCCAGGGATTGCCTTTTCTATAGTTAATTATTCAAAAAATAATTTGTTACTTTCGCAAATTTTAATTACGCCAGGGATTGCCTTTTCTATAGTAAATTTTTCACAAATTAATTTTTTAGTGTCGCAAATTTTAAATACGCCAGGGATTGCCTTTTCTATAGTAAATTATTCAACAAATAATTTTTTACTGTCGCAAATTTTAATTGCGCCAGGGATTGCCTTTTCTATAGTAAATTTTTCAAAAAATAATTTTCTACTCTCGCAAATTTTAAATAAGCCAGGGATTGCCTTTTCTATAGTAAATTTTTCAAAAAATAATTTTTTGCTGTCGCTAATTTTAAATACGCCAGGATTGCCTTTTCTATAGTAAATTATTCAAAAAATAATTTTTTACTGTCGCAAATTTTAATTACGCCAGGGATTGCCTTTTCTATAGTAAAATTTTCACAAATTAATTTTTTACTGTCGCAAATTTTAAATACGTCAGGGATTGCCTTTTCTATAGTAAATTATTCAAAAAATAATTTTTTACTGTCGCAAATTTTAATTGCGCCAGGGATTGCCTTTTCTATAGTAAATTTTGCAAAAAAATTATTTTTTACTGTTGCAAATTTTAATTGCGCCAGGGATTGCCTTTTCTATAGTAAATTTTTCAAAAAATAATTTTCTACTCTCGCAAATTTTAAATAAGCCAGGGATTGCCTTTTCTATAGTAAATTTTTCAAAAAATAATTTTTTGCTGTCGCTAATTTTAATTACGCCAGGGATTGCCTTTTCTATAGTAAATTATTCAAAAAATAATTTTTTACTGTCGCAAATTTTAATTACGCCAGGGATTGCCTTTTCTATAGTAAAATTTTCACAAATTAATTTTTTACTGTCGCAAATTTTAAATACGCCAGGGATTGCCTTTTCTATAGTAAATTATTCAAAAAATAATTTTTTATTGTCGCAAATTTTAATTACGCCAGGGATTGCCTTTTCTATAGTAAAATTTTCACAAATTAATTTTTTACTGTCGCAAATTTTAAATACGCCAGGGATTGCCTTTTCTATAGTAAATTATTCAAAAAATAATTTTTTACTGTCGCAAATTTTAATTGCGCCAGGGATTGCCTTTTCTATAGTAAATTTTGCAAAAAAATTATTTTTTACTGTTGCAAATTTTAATTGCGCCAGGGATTGCCTTTTCTATAGTAAATTTTTCAAAAAATAATTTTCTACTCTCGCAAATTTTAAATAAGCCAGGGATTGCCTTTTCTATAGTAAATTTTTCAAAAAATAATTTTTTGCTGTCGCTAATTTTAATTACGCCAGGGATTGCCTTTTCTATAGTAAATTATTCAAAAATAATTTTTTACTGTCGCAAATTTTAATTACGCCAGGGATTGCCTTTTCTATAGTAAAATTTTCACAAATTAATTTTTTACTGTCGCAAATTTTAAATACGCCAGGGATTGCCTTTTCTATAGTAAATTATTCAAAAAATAATTTTTTACTGTCGCAAATTTTAATTGCGCCAGGGATTGCCTTTTTCTATAGTAAATTTTGCAAAAAAATTATTTTTTACTGTTGCAAATTGTAATTGCGCCAGGGATTGCCTTTTCTATAGTAAATTTTTCAAAAAATAATTTTCTACTCTCGCAAATTTTAAATAAGCCAGGGATTGCCTTTTCTATAGTAAATTTTTCAGAAAATAATTTTTTGCTGTCGCTAATTTTAGTTACGCCAGGGATTGCCTTTTCTATAGTAAATTATTCAAAAAATAATTTTTTACTGTCGCAAATTTTAATTACGCCAGGGATTGCCTTTTCTATAGTAAAATTTTCACAAATTAATTTTTTACTGTCGCAAATTTTAAATACGCCAGGGATTGCCTTTTCTATAGTAAATTATTCAAAAAATAATTTTTTACTGTCGCAAATTTTAATTACGCCAGGGATTGCCTTTTCTATAGTAAAATTTTCACAAATTAATTTTTTACTGTCGCAAATTTTAAATACGCCAGGGATTGCCTTTTCTATAGTAAATTATTCAAAAAATAATTTTTTACTGTCGCAAATTTTAATTGCGCCAGGGATTGCCTTTTCTATAGTAAATTTTGCAAAAAAATTATTTTTTACTGTTGCAAATTTTAATTGCGCCAGGGATTGCCTTTTCTATCGTAAATTTTTCACAAATTAATTTTTTACTGTCGCAAATTTTAAATACGCCAGGGATTGCCTATTCTATAGTAAATTATTCAAAAAATAATTTTTTACTGTCGCAAATTTTAAATACGCCTGGGATTGCCTTTTCTACAGTAAATTTTTCAAAAAATAATTTTCTACTGTCGCAAATTTTAATTGCGCCAGGGATGGCCTTTTCTATAGTAAATTTTTCAAAAAATAATTTTCTAATCTCGCAAATTTTAAATACGCCAGGGATTGCCTTTTCTATAGTAAATTTTTCAAAAAATAATTTTTTACTGTCGCAAATTTAAATACGCCAGGGATTGCCTTTTCTACAGTAAATTTTTCAAAAAATAATTGTTTACTGTCGCAAATTGTAATTGCGCCAGGGATTGCCTTTTCTACAGTAAATTTTACAAAAAATAATTTTTTACTGTCGAAAATTTTAAATACGCCAGGGATTGCCTATTCTATAGTAAATTATTCAAAAAATAATTTTTTACTGTCGCAAATTTTAAATACGCCTGGGATTGCCTTTTCTACAGTAAATTTTTCAAAAAATAATTTTTTACTGTCGCAAATTTTAATTACGCCAGGGATTGCCTTTTCTACAGTAAATTTTTCAAAAAATAATTGTTTACTGTCGCAAATTGTAATTGCGCCAGGGATTGCCTTTTCTACAGTAATTTTTACAAAAAATAATTTTTTACTGTCGCAAATTTTAAATACGCCAGGGATTGCCTTTTCTATAGTAAATTTTTCAAAAAATAATTTTTTACTGTCGCAAATTTAAATACGCCAGGGATTGCCTTTTCTATAGTAAATTTATCAAAAAATAATTTTTTACTGTCGCAAATTTTAATTACGCCAGGGATTGCCTTTTCTACAGTAAATTTTTTAAAAAATAATTTTTTACTGTCGCAAATTGTAATTGCGCCAGGGATTGCCTTTTCTACAGTAAATTTTACAAAAAATAATTTTTTACTGTCGAAAATTTTAAATACGCCAGGGATTGCCTTTTCTATAGTAAATTTTTCAAAAAATAATTTTTTACTGTCGCAAATTTTAAATACGCCAGGGATTGCCTTTTCTATAGTAAATTTATCAAAAAATAATTTTTTACTGTCGCAAATTTTAATTACGCCAGGGATTGCCTTTTCTACAGTAAATTTTTTAAAAAATAATTTTTTACTGTCGCAAATTGTAATTGCGCCAGGGATTGCCTTTTCTACAGTAAATTTTACAAAAAATAATTTTTTACTGTCGAAAATTTTAAATACGCCAGGGATTGCCTTTTCTATAGTAAATTTTTCAAAAAATAATTTTTTACTGTCGCCAATTTTAATTACGCCAGGGATTGCCTTTTCTACAGTAAATTTTTCAAAAAATAATTTTTTACTGTCGCAAATTTTAATTACGCCAGGGATTGCCTTTTCTACAGTAAATTTTTCAAAAAATAATTGTTTACTGTCGCAAATTGTAATTGCGCCAGGGATTGCCTTTTCTACAGTAAATTTTACAAAAAATAATTTTTTACTGTCGAAAATTTTAAATACGCCAGGGATTGCCTATTCTATAGTAAATTATTCAAAAAATAATTTTTTACTGTCGCAAATTTTAAATACGCCTGGGATTGCCTTTTCTACAGTAAATTTTTCAAAAAATAATTTTTTACTGTCGCAAATTTTAATTACGCCAGGGATTGCCTTTTCTACAGTAAATTTTTCAAAAAATAATTGTTTACTGTCGCAAATTGTAATTGCGCCAGGGATTGCCTTTTCTACAGTAATTTTTACAAAAAATAATTTTTTACTGTCGCAAATTTTAAATACGCCAGGGATTGCCTTTTCTATAGTAAATTTTTCAAAAAATAATTTTTTACTGTCGCAAATTTAAATACGCCAGGGATTGCCTTTTCTATACTAAATTTTTCAAAAAATTATTTTTTACTGTCGCAAATTTTAAATACGCCAGGGATTGCCTTTTCTATAGTAAATTTATCAAAAAATAATTTTTTACTGTCGCAAATTTTAATTACGCCAGGGATTGCCTTTTCTACAGTAAATTTTTTAAAAAATAATTTTTTACTGTCGCAAATTGTAATTGCGCCAGGGATTGCCTTTTCTACAGTAAATTTTACAAAAAATAATTTTTTACTGTCGAAAATTTTAAATACGCCAGGGATTGCCTTTTCTATAGTAAATTTTTCAAAAAATAATTTTTTACTGTCGCCAATTTTAATTACGCCAGGGATTGCCTTTTCTATAGTTAATTATTCAAAAAATAATTTGTTACTTTCGCAAATTTTAATTACGCCAGGGATTGCCTTTTCTATAGTAAATTTTTCACAAATTAATTTTTTAGTGTCGCAAATTTTAAATACGCCAGGGATTGCCTTTTCTATAGTAAATTATTCAACAAATAATTTTTTACTGTCGCAAATTTTAATTGCGCCAGGGATTGCCTTTTCTATAGTAAATTTTTCAAAAAATAATTTTCTACTCTCGCAAATTTTAAATAAGCCAGGGATTGCCTTTTCTATAGTAAATTTTTCAAAAAATAATTTTTTGCTGTCGCTAATTTTAAATACGCCAGGGATTGCCTTTTCTATAGTAAATTATTCAAAAAATAATTTTTTACTGTCGCAAATTTTAATTACGCCAGGGATTGCCTTTTCTATAGTAAAATTTTCACAAATTAATTTTTTACTGTCGCAAATTTTAAATACGCCAGGGATTGCCTTTTCTATAGTAAATTATTCAAAAAATAATTTTTTACTGTCGCAAATTTTAATTGCGCCAGGGATTGCCTTTTCTATAGTAAATTTTGCAAAAAAATTATTTTTTACTGTTGCAAATTTTAATTGCGCCAGGGATGGCCTTTTCTATAGTAAATTTTTCAAAAAATAATTTTCTAATCTCGCAAATTTTAAATACGCCAGGGATTGCCTTTTCTATACTAAATTTTTCAAAAAATTATTTTTTACTGTCGCAAATTTTAAATACGCCAGGGATTGCCTTTTCTATAGTAAATTTATCAAAAAATAATTTTTTACTGTCGCAAATTTTAATTACGCCAGGGATTGCCTTTTCTACAGTAAATTTTTTAAAAAATAATTTTTTACTGTCGCAAATTGTAATTGCGCCAGGGATTGCCTTTTCTACAGTAAATTTTACAAAAAATAATTTTTTACTGTCGAAAATTTTAAATACGCCAGGGATTGCCTTTTCTATAGTAAATTTTTCAAAAAATAATTTTTTACTGTCGCCAATTTTAATTACGCCAGGGATTGCCTTTTCTACAGTAAATTTTTCAAAAAATAATTTTTTACTGTCGCAAATTTTAATTACGCCAGGGATTGCCTTTTCTACAGTAAATTTTTCAAAAAATAATTGTTTACTGTCGCAAATTGTAATTGCGCCAGGGATTGCCTTTTCTACAGTAAATTTTACAAAAAATAATTTTTTACTGTCGAAAATTTTAAATACGCCAGGGATTGCCTATTCTATAGTAAATTATTCAAAAAATAATTTTTTACTGTCGCAAATTTTAAATACGCCTGGGATTGCCTTTTCTACAGTAAATTTTTCAAAAAATAATTTTTTACTGTCGCAAATTTTAATTACGCCAGGGATTGCCTTTTCTACAGTAAATTTTTCAAAAAATAATTGTTTACTGTCGCAAATTGTAATTGCGCCAGGGATTGCCTTTTCTACAGTAATTTTTACAAAAAATAATTTTTTACTGTCGCAAATTTTAAATACGCCAGGGATTGCCTTTTCTATAGTAAATTTTTCAAAAAATAATTTTTTACTGTCGCAAATTTAAATACGCCAGGGATTGCCTTTTCTATACTAAATTTTTCAAAAAATTATTTTTTACTGTCGCAAATTTTAAATACGCCAGGGATTGCCTTTTCTATAGTAAATTTATCAAAAAATAATTTTTTACTGTCGCAAATTTTAATTACGCCAGGGATTGCCTTTTCTACAGTAAATTTTTTAAAAAATAATTTTTTACTGTCGCAAATTGTAATTGCGCCAGGGATTGCCTTTTCTACAGTAAATTTTACAAAAAATAATTTTTTACTGTCGAAAATTTTAAATACGCCAGGGATTGCCTTTTCTATAGTAAATTTTTCAAAAAATAATTTTTTACTGTCGCCAATTTTAATTACGCCAGGGATTGCCTTTTCTATAGTTAATTATTCAAAAAATAATTTGTTACTTTCGCAAATTTTAATTACGCCAGGGATTGCCTTTTCTATAGTAAATTTTTCACAAATTAATTTTTTAGTGTCGCAAATTTTAAATACGCCAGGGATTGCCTTTTCTATAGTAAATTATTCAACAAATAATTTTTTACTGTCGCAAATTTTAATTGCGCCAGGGATTGCCTTTTCTATAGTAAATTTTTCAAAAAATAATTTTCTACTCTCGCAAATTTTAAATAAGCCAGGGATTGCCTTTTCTATAGTAAATTTTTCAAAAAATAATTTTTTGCTGTCGCTAATTTTAAATACGCCAGGGATTGCCTTTTCTATAGTAAATTATTCAAAAAGTAATTTTTTACTGTCGCAAATTTTAATTACGCCAGGGATTGCCTTTTCTATAGTAAAATTTTCACAAATTAATTTTTTACTGTCGCAAATTTTAAATACGCCAGGGATTGCCTTTTCTATAGTAAATTATTCAAAAAATAATTTTTTACTGTCGCAAATTTTAATTGCGCCAGGGATTGCCTTTTCTATAGTAAATTTTGCAAAAAAATTATTTTTTACTGTTGCAAATTTTAATTGCGCCAGGGATTGCCTTTTCTATAGTAAATTTTTCAAAAAATAATTTTCTACTCTCGCAAATTTTAAATAAGCCAGGGATTGCCTTTTCTATAGTAAATTTTTCAAAAAATAATTTTTTGCTGTCGCTAATTTTAATTACGCCAGGGATTGCCTTTTCTATAGTAAATTATTCAAAAAATAATTTTTTACTGTCGCAAATTTTAATTACGCCAGGGATTGCCTTTTCTATAGTAAAATTTTCACAAATTAATTTTTTACTGTCGCAAATTTTAAATACGCCAGGGATTGCCTTTTCTATAGTAAATTATTCAAAAAATAATTTTTTACTGTCGCAAATTTTAATTACGCCAGGGATTGCCTTTTCTATAGTAAAATTTTCACAAATTAATTTTTTACTGTCGCAAATTTTAAATACGCCAGGGATTGCCTATTCTATAGTAAATTATTCAAAAAATAATTTTTTACTGTCGCAAATTTTAATTGCGCCAGGGATTGCCTTTTCTATAGTAAATTTTGCAAAAAAATTATTTTTTACTGTTGCAAATTTTAATTGCGCCAGGGATTGCCTTTTCTATAGTAAATTTTTCAAAAAATAATTTTCTACTCTCGCAAATTTTAAATAAGCCAGGGATTGCCTTTTCTATAGTAAATTTTTCAAAAAATAATTTTTTGCTGTCGCTAATTTTAATTACGCCAGGGATTGCCTTTTCTATAGTAAATTATTCAAAAAATAATTTTTTACTGTCGCAAATTTTAATTACGCCAGGGATTGCCTTTTCTATAGTAAAATTTTCACAAATTAATTTTTTACTGTCGCAAATTTTAAATACGCCAGGGATTGCCTTTTCTATAGTAAATTATTCAAAAAATAATTTTTTACTGTCGCAAATTTTAATTACGCCAGGGATTGCCTTTTCTATAGTAAAATTTTCACAAATTAATTTTTTACTGTCGCAAATTTTAAATACGCCAGGGATTGCCTTTTCTATAGTAAATTATTCAAAAAATAATTTTTTACTGTCGCAAATTTTAATTACGCCAGGGATTGCCTTTTCTATAGTAAAATTTTCACAAATTAATTTTTTACTGTCGCAAATTTTAAATACGCCAGGGATTGCCTTTTCTATAGTAAATTATTCAAAAAATAATTTTTTACTGTCGCAAATTTTAATTACGCCAGGGATTGCCTTTTCTATAGTAAAATTTTCACAAATTAATTTTTTACTGTCGCAAATTTTAAATACGCCAGGGATTGCCTTTTCTATAGTAAATTATTCAAAAAATAATTTTTTACTGTCGCAAATTTTAATTACGCCAGGGATTGCCTTTTCTATAGTAAAATTTTCACAAATTAATTTTTTACTGTCGCAAATTTTAAATACGCCAGGGATTGCCTTTTCTATAGTAAATTATTCAAAAAATAATTTTTTACTGTCGCAAATTTTAATTGCGCCAGGGATTGCCTTTTCTATAGTAAATTTTGCAAAAAAATTATTTTTTACTGTTGCAAATTTTAATTGCGCCAGGGATTGCCTTTTCTATAGTAAATTTTTCAAAAAATAATTTTCTACTCTCGCAAATTTTAAATAAGCCAGGGATTGCCTTTTCTATAGTAAATTTTTCAAAAAATAATTTTTTGCTGTCGCTAATTTTAATTACGCCAGGGATTGCCTTTTCTATAGTAAATTATTCAAAAAATAATTTTTTACTGTCGCAAATTTTAATTACGCCAGGGATTGCCTTTTCTATAGTAAAATTTTCACAAATTAATTTTTTACTGTCGCAAATTTTAAATACGCCAGGGATTGCCTTTTCTATAGTAAATTATTCAAAAAATAATTTTTTACTGTCGCAAATTTTAAATAAGCCAGGGATTGCCTTTTCTATAGTAAATTTTTCAAAAAATAATTTTTTGCTGTCGCTAATTTTAAATACGCCAGGGATTGCCTTTTCTATAGTAAATTATTCAAAAAATAATTTTTTACTGTCGCAAATTTTAATTACGCCAGGGATTGCCTTTTCTATAGTAAAATTTTCACAAATTAATTTTTTACTGTCGCAAATTTTAAATACGCCAGGGATTGCCTATTCTATAGTAAATTATTCAAAAAATAATTTTTTACTGTCGCAAATTTTAATTGCGCCAGGGATTGCCTTTTCTATAGTAAATTTTGCAAAAAAAATATTTTTTACTGTTGCAAATTTTAATTGCGCCAGGGATTGCCTTTTCTATAGTAAATTTTTCAAAAAATAATTTTCTACTCTCGCAAATTTTAAATAAGCCAGGGATTGCCTTTTCTATAGTAAATTTTTCAAAAAATAATTTTTTGCTGTCGCTAATTTTAATTACGCCAGGGATTGCCTTTTCTATAGTAAATTATTCAAAAAATAATTTTTTACTGTCGCAAATTTTAATTACGGCAGGGATTGCCTTTTCTATAGTAAAATTTTCACAAATTAATTTTTTACTGTCGCAAATTTTAAATACGCCAGGGATTGCCTTTTCTATAGTAAATTATTCAAAAAATAATTTTTTACTGTCGCAAATTTTAATTACGCCAGGGATTGCCTTTTCTATAGTAAAATTTTCACAAATTAATTTTTTACTGTCGCAAATTTTAAATACGCCAGGGATTGCCTTTTCTATAGTAAATTATTCAAAAAATAATTTTTTACTGTCGCAAATTTTAATTGCGCCAGGGATTGCCTTTTCTATAGTAAATTTTGCAAAAAAATTATTTTTTACTGTTGCAAATTTTAATTGCGCCAGGGATTGCCTTTTCTATAGTAAATTTTTCAAAAAATAATTTTCTACTCTCGCAAATTTTAAATAAGCCAGGGATTGCCTTTTCTATAGTAAATTTTTCAAAAAATAATTTTTTGCTGTCGCTAATTTTAATTACGCCAGGGATTGCCTTTTCTATAGTAAATTATTCAAAAAATAATTTTTTACTGTCGCAAATTTTAATTACGCCAGGGATTGACTTTTCTATAGTAAAATTTTCACAAATTAATTTTTTACTGTCGCAAATTTTAAATACGCCAGGGATTGCCTTTTCTATAGTAAATTATTCAAAAAATAATTTTTTACTGTCGCAAATTTTAATTGCGCCAGGGATTGCCTTTTCTATAGTAAATTTTGCAAAAAAATTATTTTTTACTGTTGCAAATTTTAATTGCGCCAGGGATTGCCTTTTCTATCGTAAATTTTGCACAAATTAATTTTTTACTGTCGCAAATTTTAAATACGCCAGGGATTGCCTATTCTATAGTAAATTATTCAAAAAATAATTTTTTACTGTCGCAAATTTTAAATACGCCTGGGATTGCCTTTTCTACAGTAAATTTTTCAAAAAATAATTTTCTACTGTCGCAAATTTTAATTGCGCCAGGGATGGCCTTTTCTATAGTAAATTTTTCAAAAAATAATTTTCTAATCTCGCAAATTTTAAATACGCCAGGGATTGCCTTTTCTATAGTAAATTTTTCAAAAAATAATTTTTACTGTCGCAAATTTAAATACGCCAGGGATTGCCTTTTCTATACTAAATTTTTCAAAAATTATTTTTTACTGTCGCAAATTTTAAATACGCCAGGGATTGCCTTTTCTATAGTAAATTTATCAAAAAATAATTTTTTTACTGTCGCAAATTTTAATTACGCCAGGGATTGCCTTTTCTACAGTAAATTTTTTAAAAAATAATTTTTTACTGTCGCAAATTGTAATTGCGCCAGGGATTGCCTTTTCTACAGTAAATTTTACAAAAAATAATTTTTTACTGTCGAAAATTTTAAATACGCCAGGGATTGCCTTTTCTATAGTAAATTTTTCAAAAAATAATTTTTTACTGTCGCCAATTTTAATTACGCCAAGGATTGCCTTTTCTACAGTAAATTTTTCAAAAAATAATTTTTTACTGTCGCAAATTTTAATTACGCCAGGGATTGCCTTTTATACAGTAAATTTTTCAAAAAATAATTGTTTACTGTCGCAAATTGTAATTGCGCCAGGGATTGCCTTTTCTACAGTAAATTTTACAAAAAATAATTTTTTACTGTCGAAAATTTTAAATACGCCAGGGATTGCCTATTCTATAGTAAATTATTCAAAAAATAATTTTTTACTGTCGCAAATTTTAAATACGCCTGGGATTGCCTTTTCTACAGTAAATTTTTCAAAAAATAATTTTTTACTGTCGCAAATTTTAATTACGCCAGGGATTGCCTTTTCTACAGTAAATTTTTCAAAAAATAATTGTTTACTGTCGCAAATTGTAATTGCGCCAGGGATTGCCTTTTCTACAGTAATTTTTACAAAAAATAATTTTTTTACTGTCGCAAATTTTAAATACGCCAGGGATTGCCTTTTCTATAGTAAATTTTTCAAAAAATAATTTTTTACTGTCGCAAATTTAAATACGCCAGGGATTGCCTTTTCTATACTAAATTTTTCAAAAAAATTATTTTTTACTGTCGCAAATTTTAAATACGCCAGGGGATTGCCTTTTCTATAGTAAATTTATCAAAAAATAATTTTTTACTGTCGCAAATTTTAATTACGCCAGGGATTGCCTTTTCTACAGTAAATTTTTTAAAAAATAATTTTTTACTGTCGCAAATTGTAATTGCGCCAGGGATTGCCTTTTCTACAGTAAATTTTACAAAAAATAATTTTTTACTGTCGAAAATTTTAAATACGCCAGGGATTGCCTTTTCTATAGTAAATTTTTCAAAAAATAATTTTTTACTGTCGCCAATTTTAATTACGCCAGGGATTGCCTTTTCTATAGTTAATTATTCAAAAAATAATTTGTTACTTTCGCAAATTTTAATTACGCCAGGGATTGCCTTTTCTATAGTAAATTTTTCACAAATTAATTTTTTAGTGTCGCAAATTTTAAATACGCCAGGGATTGCCTTTTCTATAGTAAATTATTCAACAAATAATTTTTTACTGTCGCAAATTTTAATTGCGCCAGGGATTGCCTTTTCTATAGTAAATTTTTCAAAAAATAATTTTCTACTCTCGCAAATTTTAAATAAGCCAGGGATTGCCTTTTCTATAGTAAATTTTTCAAAAAATAATTTTTTGCTGTCGCTAATTTTAAATACGCCAGGGATTGCCTTTTCTATAGTAAATTATTCAAAAAATAATTTTTTTACTGTCGCAAATTTTAATTACGCCAGGATTGCCTTTTCTATAGTAAAATTTTCACAAATTAATTTTTTACTGTCGCAAATTTTAAATACGCCAGGGATTGCCTTTTCTATAGTAAATTATTCAAAAAATAATTTTTTACTGTCGCAAATTTTAATTACGTCAGGGATTGCCTTTTCTATAGCAAAATTTTCACAAATTAATTTTTTACTGTCGCAAATTTTAAATACGCCAGGGATTGCCTTTTCTATAGTAAATTATTCAAAAAATAATTTTTTACTGTCGCAAATTTTAATTACGCCAGGGATTGCCTTTTCTATAGTAAAATTTTCACAAATTAATTTTTTACTGTCGCAAATTTTAAATACGCCAGGGATTGCCTTTTCTATAGTAAATTATTCAAAAAATAATTTTTTTACTGTCGCAAATTTTAATTGCGCCAGGGATTGCCTTTTCTATAGTAAATTTTGCAAAAAAAATATTTTTTACTGTTGCAAATTTTAATTGCGCCAGGGATTGCCTTTTCTATAGTAAATTTTTCAAAAAATAATTTTCTACTCTCGCAAATTTTAAATAAGCCAGGGATTGCCTTTTCTATAGTAAATTTTTCAAAAAATAATTTTTTGCTGTCGCTAATTTTAATTACGCCAGGGATTGCCTTTTCTATAGTAAATTATTCAAAAAATAATTTTTTACTGTCGCAAATTTTAATTACGCCAGGGATTGCCTTTTCTATAGTAAAATTTTCACAAATTAATTTTTTACTGTCGCAAATTTTAAATACGCCAGGGATTGCCTTTTCTATAGTAAATTATTCAAAAAATAATTTTTTACTGTCGCAAATTTTAATTGCGCCAGGGATTGCCTTTTCTATAGTAAATTTTGCAAAAAAATTATTTTTTACTGTTGCAAATTTTAATTGCGCCAGGGATTGCCTTTTCTATCGTAAATTTTTCACAAATTAATTTTTTACTGTCGCAAATTTTAAATACGCCAGGGATTGCCTATTCTATAGTAAATTATTCAAAAAATAATTTTTTACTGTCGCAAATTTTAAATACGCCTGGGATTGCCTTTTCTACAGTAAATTTTTCAAAAAATAATTTTCTACTGTCGCAAATTTTAATTGCGCCAGGGATGGCCTTTTCTATAGTAAATTTTTCAAAAAATAATTTTCTAATCTCGCAAATTTTAAATACGCCAGGGATTGCCTTTTCTATAGTAAATTTTTCAAAAAATAATTTTTTACTGTCGCAAATTTAAATACGCCAGGGATTGCCTTTTCTATACTAAATTTTTCAAAAAATTATTTTTTATTGTCGCAAATTTTAAATACGCCAGGGATTGCCTTTTCTATAGTAAATTTATCAAAAAATAATTTTTTACTGTCGCAAATTTTAATTACGCCAGGGATTGCCTTTTCTACAGTAAATTTTTTAAAAAATAATTTTTTACTGTCGCAAATTGTAATTGCGCCAGGGATTGCCTTTTCTACAGTAAATTTTACAAAAAATAATTTTTTACTGTCGAAAATTTTAAATACGCCAGGGATTGCCTTTTCTATAGTAAATTTTTCAAAAAATAATTTTTTACTGTCGCCAATTTTAATTACGCCAGGGATTGCCTTTTCTACAGTAAATTTTTCAAAAAATAATTTTTTACTGTCGCAAATTTTAATTACGCCAGGGATTGCCTTTTCTACAGTAAATTTTTCAAAAAATAATTGTTTACTGTCGCAAATTGTAATTGCGCCAGGGATTGCCTTTTCTACAGTAAATTTTACAAAAAATAATTTTTTACTGTCGAAAATTTTAAATACGCCAGGGATTGCCTATTCTATAGTAAATTATTCAAAAAATAATTTTTTACTGTCGCAAATTTTAAATACGCCTGGGATTGCCTTTTCTACAGTAAATTTTTCAAAAAATAATTTTTTACTGTCGCAAATTTTAATTACGCCAGGGATTGCCTTTTCTACAGTAAATTTTTCAAAAAATAATTGTTTACTGTCGCAAATTGTAATTGCGCCAGGGATTGCCTTTTCTACAGTAATTTTTACAAAAAATAATTTTTTACTGTCGCAAATTTTAAATACGCCAGGGATTGCCTTTTCTATAGTAAATTTTTCAAAAAATAATTTTTTACTGTCGCAAATTTAAATACGCCAGGGATTGCCTTTTCTATACTAAATTTTTCAAAAAATTATTTTTTACTGTCGCAAATTTTAAATACGCCAGGGATTGCCTTTTCTATAGTAAATTTATCAAAAAATAATTTTTTACTGTCGCAAATTTTAATTACGCCAGGGATTGCCTTTTCTACAGTAAATTTTTTAAAAAATAATTTTTTACTGTCGCAAATTGTAATTGCGCCAGGGATTGCCTTTTCTACAGTAAATTTTACAAAAAATAATTTTTTACTGTCGAAAATTTTAAATACGCCAGGGATTGCCTTTTCTATAGTAAATTTTTCAAAAAATAATTTTTTACTGTCGCCAATTTTAATTACGCCAGGGATTGCCTTTTCTATAGTTAATTATTCAAAAAATAATTTGTTACTTTCGCAAATTTTAATTACGCCAGGGATTGCCTTTTCTATAGTAAATTTTTCACAAATTAATTTTTTAGTGTCGCAAATTTTAAATACGCCAGGGATTGCCTTTTCTATAGTAAATTATTCAACAAATAATTTTTTACTGTCGCAAATTTTAATTGCGCCAGGGATTGCCTTTTCTATAGTAAATTTTTCAAAAAATAATTTTCTACTCTCGCAAATTTTAAATAAGCCAGGGATTGCCTTTTCTATAGTAAATTTTTCAAAAAATAATTTTTTGCTGTCGCTAATTTTAAATACGCCAGGGATTGCCTTTTCTATAGTAAATTATTCAAAAAATAATTTTTTACTGTCGCAAATTTTAATTACGCCAGGGATTGCCTTTTCTATAGTAAAATTTTCACAAATTAATTTTTTACTGTCGCAAATTTTAAATACGCCAGGGATTGCCTTTTCTATAGTAAATTATTCAAAAAATAATTTTTTACTGTCGCAAATTTTAATTGCGCCAGGGATTGCCTTTTCTATAGTAAATTTTGCAAAAAAATTATTTTTTACTGTTGCAAATTTTAATTGCGCCAGGGATTGCCTTTTCTATAGTAAATTTTTCAAAAAATAATTTTCTACTCTCGCAAATTTTAAATAAGCCAGGGATTGCCTTTTCTATAGTAAATTTTTAAAAAAATAATTTTTTGCTGTCGCTAATTTTAATTACGCCAGGGATTGCCTTTTCTATAGTAAATTATTCAAAAAATTATTTTTTACTGTCGCAAATTTTAATTACGCCAGGGATTGCCTTTTCTATAGTAAAATTTTCACAAATTAATTTTTTACTGTCGCAAATTTTAAATACGCCAGGGATTGCCTTTTCTATAGTAAATTATTCAAAAAATAATTTTTTACTGTCGCAAATTTTAATTACGCCAGGGATTGCCTTTTCTATAGTAAAATTTTCACAAATTAATTTTTTACTGTCGCAAATTTTAAATACGCCAGGGATTGCCTTTTCTATAGTAAATTATTCAAAAAATAATTTTTTACTGTCGCAAATTTTAATTGCGCCAGGGATTGCCTTTTCTATAGTAAATTTTGCAAAAAAATTATTTTTTACTGTTGCAAATTTTAATTGCGCCAGGGATTGCCTTTTCTATAGTAAATTTTTCAAAAAATAATTTTCTACTCTCGCAAATTTTAAATAAGCCAGGGATTGCCTTTTCTATAGTAAATTTTTCAAAAAATAATTTTTTGCTGTCGCTAATTTTAATTACGCCAGGGATTGCCTTTTCTATAGTAAATTATTCAAAAAATAATTTTTAACTGTCGCAAATTTTAATTACGCCAGGGATTGCCTTTTCTATAGTAAAATTTTCACAAATTAATTTTTTACTGTCGCAAATTTTAAATACGCCAGGGATTGCCTTTTCTATAGTAAATTATTCAAAAAATAATTTTTTACTGTCGCAAATTTTAATTACGCCAGGGATTGCCTTTTCTATAGTAAAATTTTCACAAATTAATTTTTTACTGTCGCAAATTTTAAATACGCCAGGGATTGCCTTTTCTATAGTAAATTATTCAAAAAATAATTTTTTACTGTCGCAAATTTTAATTACGCCAGGGATTGCCTTTTCTATAGTAAAATTTTCACAAATTAATTTTTTACTGTCGCAAATTTTAAATACGCCAGGGATTGCCTTTTCTATAGTAAATTATTCAAAAAATAATTTTTTACTGTCGCAAATTTTAATTACGCCAGGGATTGCCTTTTCTATAGTAAAATTTTCACAAATTAATTTTTTACTGTCGCAAATTTTAAATACGCCAGGGATTGCCTTTTCTATAGTAAATTATTCAAAAAATAATTTTTTACTGTCGCAAATTTTAATTACGCCAGGGATTGCCTTTTCTATAGTAAAATTTTCACAAATTAATTTTTTACTGTCGCAAATTTTAAATACGCCAGGGATTGCCTTTTCTATAGTAAATTATTCAAAAAATAATTTTTTACTGTCGCAAATTTTAATTGCGCCAGGGATTGCCTTTTCTATAGTAAATTTTGCAAAAAAATTATTTTTTACTGTTGCAAATTTTAATTGCGCCAGGGATTGCCTTTTCTATAGTAAATTTTTCAAAAAATAATTTTCTACTCTCGCAAATTTTAAATAAGCCAGGGATTGCCTTTTCTATAGTAAATTTTTCAAAAAATAATTTTTTGCTGTCGCTAATTTTAATTACGCCAGGGATTGCCTTTTCTATAGTAAATTATTCAAAAAATAATTTTTTACTGTCGCAAATTTTAATTACGCCAGGGATTGCCTTTTCTATAGTAAAATTTTCACAAATTAATTTTTTACTGTCGCAAATTTTAAATACGCCAGGGATTGCCTTTTCTATAGTAAATTATTCAAAAAATAATTTTTTACTGTCGCAAATTTTAAATAAGCCAGGGATTGCCTTTTCTATAGTAAATTTTTCAAAAAATAATTTTTTGCTGTCGCTAATTTTAAATACGCCAGGGATTGCCTTTTCTATAGTAAATTATTCAAAAAATAATTTTTTACTGTCGCAAATTTTAATTACGCCAGGGATTGCCTTTTCTATAGTAAAATTTTCACAAATTAATTTTTTACTGTCGCAAATTTTAAATACGCCAGGGATTGCCTTTTCTATAGTAAATTATTCAAAAAATAATTTTTTACTGTCGCAAATTTTAATTGCGCCAGGGATTGCCTTTTCTATAGTAAATTTTGCAAAAAAATTATTTTTTACTGTTGCAAATTTTAATTGCGCCAGGTATTGCCTTTTCTATAGTAAATTTTTCAAAAAATAATTTTCTACTCTCGCAAATTTTAAATAAGCCAGGGATTGCCTTTTCTATAGTAAATTTTTCAAAAAATAATTTTTTGCTGTCGCTAATTTTAATTACGCCAGGGATTGCCTTTTCTATAGTAAATTATTCAAAAAATAATTTTTTACTGTCGCAAATTTTAATTACGCCAGGGATTGCCTTTTCTATAGTAAAATTTTCACAAATTAATTTTTTACTGTCGCAAATTTTAAATACGCCAGGGATTGCCTTTTCTATAGTAAATTATTCAAAAAATAATTTTTTACTGTCGCAAATTTTAATTACGCCAGGGATTGCCTTTTCTATAGTAAAATTTTCACAAATTAATTTTTTACTGTCGCAAATTTTAAATACGCCAGGGATTGCCTTTTCTATAGTAAATTATTCAAAAAATAATTTTTTACTGTCGCAAATTTTAATTGCGCCAGGGATTGCCTTTTCTATAGTAAATTTTGCAAAAAAATTATTTTTTACTGTTGCAAATTTTAATTGCGCCAGGGATTGCCTTTTCTATAGTAAATTTTTCAAAAAATAATTTTCTACTCTCGCAAATTTTAAATAAGCCAGGGATTGCCTTTTCTATAGTAAATTTTTCAAAAAATAATTTTTTGCTGTCGCTAATTTTAATTACGCCAGGGATTGCCTTTTCTATAGTAAATTATTCAAAAAATAATTTTTTACTGTCGCAAATTTTAATTACGCCAGGGATTGCCTTTTCTATAGTAAAATTTTCACAAATTAATTTTTTACTGTCGCAAATTTTAAATACGCCAGGGATTGCCTTTTCTATAGTAAATTATTCAAAAAATAATTTTTTACTGTCGCAAATTTTAATTGCGCCAGGGATTGCCTTTTCTATAGTAAATTTTGCAAAAAAATTATTTTTTACTGTTGCAAATTTTAATTGCGCCAGGGATTGCCTTTTCTATCGTAAATTTTTCACAAACTAATTTTTTACTGTCGCAAATTTTAAATACGCCAGGGATTGCCTATTCTATAGTAAATTATTCAAAAAATAATTTTTTACTGTCGCAAATTTTAAATACGCCTGGGATTGCCTTTTCTACAGTAAATTTTTCAAAAAATAATTTTCTACTGTCGCAAATTTTAATTGCGCCAGGGATGGCCTTTTCTATAGTAAATTTTTCAAAAAATAATTTTCTAATCTCGCAAATTTTAAATACGCCAGGGATTGCCTTTTCTACAGTAAATTTTTCAAAAAATAATTGTTTACTGTCGCAAATTGTAATTGCGCCAGGGATTGCCTTTTCTACAGTAATTTTTACAAAAAATAATTTTTTACTGTCGCAAATTTTAAATACGCCAGGGATTGCCTTTTCTATAGTAAATTTTTCAAAAAATAATTTTTTACTGTCGCAAATTTAAATACGCCAGGGATTGCCTTTTCTATACTAAATTTTTCAAAAAATTATTTTTTACTGTCGCAAATTTGAAATACGCCAGGGATTGCCTTTTCTATAGTAAATTTATCAAAAAATAATTTTTTACTGTCGCAAATTTTAATTACGCCAGGGATTGCCTTTTCTACAGTAAATTTTTCAAAAAATAATTTTTTACTGTCGCAAATTGTAATTGCGCCAGGGATTGCCTTTTCTACAGTAAATTTTACAAAAAATAATTTTTTACTGTCGAAAATTTTAATTACGCCAGGGATTGCCCTTTCTATAGTAAATTTTTCAAAAAATAATTTTTTACTGTCGCCAATTTTAATTACGCCAGGGATTGCCTTTTCTATAGTTAATTATTCAAAAAATAATTTGTTACTTTCGCAAATTTTAATTACGCCAGGGATTGCCTTTTCTATAGTAAATTTTTCACAAATTAATTTTTTAGTGTCGCAAATTTTAAATACGCCAGGTATTGCCTTTTCTATAGTAAATTATTCAACAAATAATTTTTTACTGTCGCAAATTTTAATTGCGCCAGGGATTGCCTTTTCTATAGTAAATTTTTCAAAAAATAATTTTCTACTCTCGCAAATTTTAAATAAGCCAGGGATTGCCTTTTCTATAGTAAATTTTTCAAAAAATAATTTTTTGCTGTCGCTAATTTTAAATACGCCAGGGATTGCCTTTTCTATAGTAAATTATTCAAAAAATAATTTTTTACTGTCGCAAATTTTAATTACGCCAGGGATTGCCTTTTCTATAGTAAATTATTCAAAAAATTATTTTTTACTGTTGCAAATTTTAATTGCGCCAGGGATTGCCTTTTCTATCGTAAATTTTTCACAAATTAATGTTTTACTGTCGCAAATTTTAAATACGCCAGGTATTGCCTTTTCTATAGTAAAGTGTTCAAAAAATAATTTTTTACTGTCGCAAATTTTAATTGCGCCAGGGATTGCCTTTTCTATAGTAAATTTTGCAAAAAAATTATTTTCTACTTTTTGCAAATTTTAATTGCGCCAGGGATTGCCTTTTCTATAGTAAATTTTTCAAAAACTAATTTTTTCTGTCACAAATTTGAAACACGCCAGTGATTGCCTTTTCTACAGTAAATTTTTCAAAAAATAATTTTCTACTGTCGCAAATTTTAATTGCGCCAGGGATGGCCTTTTCTATAGTAAATTTTTCAAAAAATAATTTTCTAATCTCGCAAATTTTAAATACGCCAGGGATTGCCTTTTCTATAGTAAATTTTTCAAAAAATAATTTTTTGCTATCGCAAATTTTAAATACGCCAGGGATTGCCTTTTCTATAGTAAATTATTCAAAAAATAATTTTTTACTGTCGCAAATTTTAATTACGCCAGGGATTGCCTTTTCTATAGTAAATTATTCAAAAAATAATTTTTTACTGTCGCAAATTTTAATTACGCCAGGGATTGCCTTTTCTATAGTAAATTTTTCACTAATTAATTTTTTACTGTCGCAAATTTTAAATACGCCAGGGATTGCCTTTTCTATAGTAATTTATTCAAAAAATAATTTTTTACTGTCGCAAATTTTAATTGCGCCAGGGATTGCCTTTTCTATAGTAAATTTTGCAAAAAAATTATTTTTTACTGTCGCAAATTTTAATTGCGCCAGGGATTGCCTTTTCTATAGTAAATTTTTCACAAATTAATTTTTTACTGTCGCAAATTTTAAATACGCCAGGGATTGCCTATTCTATAGTAAATTATTCAAAAAATAATTTTTTACTCTCGCAAATTTTAAATACGCCAGGGATTGCCTTTTCTACAGTAAATTTTTCAAAAAATAATTTTTTACTGTCGCAAATTTTAAATACGCCAGGGATTGCCTTTTCTATAGTAAATTTTTCAAAAAATAATTTTTTACTGGCGCAAATTTTAATTACGCCAGGGATTGCCTTTTCTATAGTAAATTTTTCAAAAAATAATTTTCTACTGTCGCAAATTTTAATTGCGCCAGGGATTGCCTTTTCTATAGTAAATTTTGCAAAAATAATTTTTTACTGTCGCAATTTTTAATTACGCCAGGGATTGCCTTTTCTATAGTAAATTATTCAAAAAATAATTTTTTACTGTCGCAAATTTTAATTACGCCAGGGATTGCCTTTTCTATAGTAAATTTTTCAAAAAATAATTTTTTACTGTCGCAAATTTTAATTACGCCGGGGATTGCCTTTTCTACAGTAAATTTTTCAAAAATTAATTTTTTACTGTCGCAAATTTTAATTACGCCAGGGATTGCCTTTTCTATAGTAAATTTTGCAAAAAATAATTTTTTACTGTCGCAAATTTTAATTACGCCAGGGTTTGCCTCTTCTATAGTAAATTTTTCAAAAAATAACTTTTTACTGTCGCAAATTTTAAATACGCCAGGGATTGCCTTTTCTATAGTAAATTATTCAAAAAATAATTTTTTACTGTCGCAAATTTTAAATACGCCAGGGATTGCCTTTTGTATAGTAAATTTTTCAAAAAATAATTTTTTACTGTCGCAAATTTTAAATACGCCAGGGATTGCCTTTTCTATAGTAAATTATTCAAAAAATAATTTTTTACTGTCGCAAATTTTAAATACGCCAGGGATTGCCTTTTCTATAGTAAATTTTATCACAAATCAATTTTTTACTGTCGCAAATTTTAAATACGCCAGGGATTGCCTTTTCTATAGTAAATTATTCAAAAAATAATTTTTTACTGTCGCAAATTTTAAATACGCCAGCGATTGCCTTTTCTACAGTAAATTTTTCAAAAAATAATTTTTTACTGTCGCAAATATTAAATAAGCCAGGGATTGCCTTTTCTGTAATAAATTATTCACAAAATAATTTTTTACTGTCGCAAATTTTAATTACGCCAGGGTTTTCCTTTTCTATAGTAAATTTTTCACAAAATAATTGTTTACTGTCGCAAATTTTAATTACGCCAGGGATTGCCTTTCTACAGTAAATTTTTCAAAAACTAATTTTTTACTGTCGCAAATTTTAATTACGCCAGGGATTGCCTTTTCTACAGTAAATTTTTCAAAAAATAATTGTTTACTGTCGCAAATTGTAATTGCGCCAGGGATTGCCTTTTCTACAGTGATTTTTACAAAAAATAATTTTTTACTGTCGCAAATTTTAATTGCGCCAGGGATTGCCTTTTCTATAGTAAATTTTTCAAAAAATAATTTTCTACTGTCGCAAATTTTAATTGCGCCAGGGATTGCCTTTTCTACAGTAAATTTTTCAAAAAATAATTTTTTACTGTCGCAAATTTTAATTACGCCAGGAATTGCCTTTTCTACAGTAAATTTTTCAAAAAATAATTTTATACTGTCGCAAATTTTAAATACGCCAGGGACTGCCTTTTCTATAGTAAATTTTTCAAAAAATAATTTTATATTGTCGCAAATTTTAATTACGCCAGGGATTGCCTTTTCTATAGTAAATTTTTCACAAATTAATTTTTTACTGTCGCAAATTTTAAATCCGCCAGGGATTGCCTTTTCTATAGTAAATTTTTCAAAAACTAATTTTTTACTGTCGCAAATTTTAAATACGCCAGGGATTGCCTTTTCTATAGTAAATTTTTCAAAAAATAATTTTTTACTGTCGCAAATTTTAAATACGCCAGGGATTTCCTTTTCTATAGGAAATTTTTCAAAAAATAATTTTCTACTGTCGCAAATTTTAATTGCGCCAGGGATTGCCTTTTCTACAGTAAATTATTCAAAAAATAATTTTTTTACTGTCGCAAATTTTAATTACGCCAGGGATTGCCTTTTCTATAGTAAATTTTTCACAAATTAATTTTTTACTGTCGCAAATTTTAAATCCGCCAGGGATTGCCTTTTCTACAGTAAATTTTTCAAAAAATAATTTTTTACGCAAATTTTAATTACGCCAGGGATTGCCTTTTCTACAGTAAATTTTTCAAAAAATAATTTTTTACTGTCGCAAATTGTAATTGCGCCAGGGATTGCCTTTTCTACAGTAAATTTTACAAAAAATAATTTTTTACGGTCGAAAATTTTAATTACGCCATGGATTGCCTTTTCTATAGTAAATTATTCAAAAAATAATTTTTTATTGTCGCAAATTTTAAATACGCCAATGATTGCCTTTTCTATGGTAAATTTTTCAAAAAATAATTTTTTACTGTCGCAAATTTTAATTACGCCAGGGATTGCCATTTCTACAGTAAATTTTTCAAAAAATAATTTTTTACTGTCGCAAATTGTAATTGCGCCAGGGATTGCCTTTTCTACAGTAAATTTTACAAAAAATAATTTTTTACTGTCGCAAATTTTAATTACGCCAGGGATTGCCTTTTCTATAGTAAATTTTTCAAAAATTAATTTTTTACTGTCGCAAATTTTAATTACACCAGGGATTGCCTTTTCTATAGTAAATTATTCAAAAAATAATTTTTTACTGTCGCAAGTTTTATTTGCGCCAGGTATTGCCTTTTCTATAGTAAATTTTTCAAAAAATAATTTTCTACTGTCGCAAATTTTAAATACGCCAGGGATTGCCTTTTCTATAGTAAATTTTTCAAAAAAAAATTTTTTACTGTCGCAAATTTTAATTACGCCAGGGATTGCCTTTTCTATAGTAAATTATTCAAAAAATAATTTTTTACTGTCGCAAATTTTAATTACGCCAGGGATTGCCTTTTCTATAGTAAATTTTTCAAAAAATAATTTTTTACTGTCGCAAATTATAATTACGCCAGGGATTGCCTTTTTTGTAGTAAATTATTCAAAAAATAATATTTTACTGTCGCAAATTTTAATTACGCCAGGGATTGCCTTTTCTATAGTAAATTTTTCAAAAAAATATTTTTTTACTGTCGCAAATTTTAATTGCGCCAGGGATTGCCTTTTCTATAGTAAATTTTAAAAAAATAATTTTTTACTATCGCAAATTTTAATTACGCCAGGGATTGCCTTTTCTATAGTAAATTTTTCACAAATTAATTTTTTACTGTCGCAAATTTTAAATACGCCAGGGATTGCCTTTTCTATAGTAAATTTTTCACAAATTAATTTTTTACTGTCGCAAATTTTAAATACGCCAGGGATTGCCTTTTCTATAGTAAATTATTCAAAAAATAATTTTTTACTGTCGCAAATTTTAAATACGTCAGGGATTGCCTTTTCTACAGTAAATTTTTCAAAAAATAATTTTTTACTGTCGCAAATTTTAAATACGCCAGGGATTGCCTTTTCTATAGTAAATTATTCAAAAAATAAATTTTTACTGTCGCAAATTTTAATTACGCCAGGGATTGCCTTTCCTATAGTAAATTTTTCAAAAAATAATTTTCTACTGTTGCAAATTTTAATTGCGCCAGGGATTGCCTTTTCTATAGTAAATATTTCAAAAACTAATTTTTTAATGTCGCAAATTTTAAATACGCCAGGGATTGCTTTTCTACAGTAAATTTTTCAAAAAATAGATTTCTACTGTGGCAAATTTTAATTACGCCAGGGATTGCCTTTTCTATAGTAAATTTTTCACAAATTAATTTTTTACTGTCGCAAATTTTAAATACGACAGGGATTGCCTTTTCTATAGTAAATTATTCAAAAAATAATTTTTTACTGTCGCAAATTTTAATTACGCCAGGGATGGCCTTTTCTATAGTAAATTTTTCAAAAAAAATTTTTACTGTCGCAAATTTTAATTACGCCAGGGATTGCCTTTTCTATAGTAAATTATTCAAAAAATAATTTTTTACTGTCGCAAGTTTTAATTGCGCCAGGGATTGCCTTTTCTATAGTAAATTTTTCAAAAAATAATTTGTTACTGTCGCAAATTTTAATTACGGCAGGGATTGCATTTTCTATAGTAAATTTTTCACAAATTAATTTTTTACTGTCGCAAATTTTAAATACGCCACGGATTGCATTTTCTATAGTAAATTATTCAAAAAATAATTTTTTACTGTCGCAAATTTTAATTACGCCAGGGATGGCCTTTTCTATAGTAAATTTTTCAAAAAATAATTTTTTACTGTCGCAAATTTTAATTACGCCAGGGATTGCCTTTTTTGTAGTAAATTATTCAAAAAATAATATTTTACTGTCGCAAATTTTAATTACGCCAGGGATTGCCTTTTCTATAGTAAATTTTTCAAAAAATAATTTTTTACTGTCGCAAATTTTAATTACGCCAGGGATTGCCTTTTCTACAGTAAATTTTTCAAAAAAATAATTTTTTACTGTCGCAAATTTTAATTACGCCAGGGATTGCTTTTCCTATAGTAAATTATTCAAAAAATAATTTTTTACTGTCGCAAGTTTTAATTGCGCCAGGGATTGCCTTTTCTATAGTAAATTTTAAAAAAATAATTTTTTACTATCGCAAATTTTAATTACGCCAGGGATTGCCTTTTCTATAGTAAATTTTTCACAAATTAATTTTTTACTGTCGCAAATTTTAAAATACGCCAGGGATTGCCTTTTCTATAGTAAATTCTTCAAAAAAATATTTTTTTACTGTCGCAAATTTTAATTGCGCCAGGGATTGCCTTTTCTATAGTAAATTTTGAAAAAAAAATAATTTTTTACTGTCGCAAATTTTAATTGCGCTAGGGATTGCCTTTTCTATAGTAAATTTTTCAAAAAATAATTTTTTACTGTCGCAAATTTTAAATACGCCAGGGCCTGCCTTTTCTATAGTAAATTTTTCAAAAAATAATTTTTTGCTGTCGCAAATTTTAAATACGCCAGGGATTGCCTTTTCTACAGTAAATTTTTCAAAAATTAATTTTTCACTGTCGAAAATTTTAACTACGCCAGGGATTGCCTTTTCTATAGTAAATTATTCAAAAAAAAATTTTTTACTGTCGCAAGTTTTAATTGCGCCAGGGATTGCCTTTTCTATAGTAAATTTTTCAAAAAATAATTTTTTACTGTCGAAAATTTTAATTAAGCCAGGGATTGCCTATTCTATAGTAAATTATTCAAAAAATAATTTTTTACTGTCGCAAATTTTGATTGCGCCAGGGATTGCCTTTTCTATAGTAAATTTTTCAAAAAATAATATTTTACTGTCGCAAATTGTAATTGCGCCAGGGATTGCCTTTTCTATAGTAAATTTTTCAAAAAATAATTTTCTACTGTCGCAAATTTTAAATACGCCAGGGATTGCCTTTTCTGTAGTAAATTTTTCAAAAAATAATTTTTTGCTGTCGCAAATTTTAAATACGCCAGGGATTGCCTTTTCTACAGTAAATTTTTCAAAAATTAATTTTTTACTGTCGCAAAATTTAGATACGCCAGGGATTGCCTTTTCTATAGTAAATTATTCAAAAAATAATTTTTTACTGTCGCAAATTTTAATTGCGCCAGGGATTTCCTTTTCTATAGTAAATTTTGCAAAAAAATAATTTTTTACTGTCGCAAATTTTAATTGCGCCAGGGATTGCCTTTTCTATAGTAAATTTTTCAAAATTTAATTTTATACTGTCGCAAATTTTAAATACGCCAGGGATTGCCTTTTCTATAGTAAATTTTGCAAAAAAATAATTTTTTACTGTCGCAAATTTTAATTGCGCCAGGGATTGCCTTTTCTATAGTAAAATTTTTCACAAATTAATTTTTTACTGTCGCAAATTTTAAATATGAAAAGGATTGCCTTTTCTATAGTAAATTATTTAAAAAATAATTTTTTACTGTCGCAAGTTTTAATTGCGCCAGGGTTTGCCTTTTCTATAGTAAATTTTACAAAAAATAATTTTCTACTGTCGCAAATTTTAAATACGCCAGGGATTGCCATTTCTACAGTAAATTTTTCAAAAATTAATTTTTTACTGTCGCAAAATTTAATTACGCCAGGGATTGCCTTTTCTATAGTAAATTATTCAAAAAATAATTTTTTACTGTCGCAAGTTTTAATTGCGCCAAGGATTGCCTTTTCTATAGTAAATTTTGCAAAAAATAATTTTTTACTGTCGCAAATTTTAATTACGCCAGGGATTGCCTTTTCTATAGTAAATTATTCAAAAATTAATTTTTTACTGTAGAAAATTTTAATTACGCAAGGGATTGCCTATTCTATAGTAAATTATTCAAAAAATAATTTTTTAATGTCGCAAATTTTAATTGCGCCAGGGATTGCCTTTTCTATAGTAAATTTTACAAAAAAATAATTTTTTACTGTCGCAAATTTTAATTGCGCCAGGGATTGCCTTTTCTATAGTAAATTTTTCAAAATTTAATTTTATACTGTCGCAAATTTTAAATACGCGAGGATTGCCTTTTCTATAGTAAATTTTTCAAAAAATAATTTTTTGCTGTCGCAAATTTTAAATATGCCAGGGATTGCCATTTCTACAGTAAATTTTTCAAAAATTAATTTTTTACTGTCGCAAATTTTAATTACTCCAGGGATTGCCTTTTCTATAGTAAATTATTCAAAAAATAATTTTTTACTGTCGCAAGTTTTAATTGCGCCAGGGATTGCCTTTTCTATAGTAAATTTTTCAAAAAATAATTTTCTACTGTCGCAAATTTTAAATACGCCAGGGATTTCCTTTTCTATAGTAAATTTTTCAAAAAATAGTTTTTTGCTGTCGCAAATTTTAAATACACCAGGGATTGCCTTTTCTATAGTAAATTATTCAAAAAATAATTTTTTACTGTCGCAAATTTTAATTACGCCAGGGATAGCCTTTTCTATAGTAAATTTTTCACAAATTAATTTTTTACTGTCGCAAATTTTAAATACGCCAGGGATTGCATTTTCTATAGTAAATTATTCAAAAAATAATTTTTTACTGTCGCAAATTTTAATTGCGCCAGGGATTGCCTTTTCTATAGTAAATTTTGAAAAAAAATAATTTTTTACTGTCGCAAATTTTAAATACGCCAGGGATTGCCTTTTCTACAGTAAATTTTTCAAAAATTAATTTTTCACTGTCGCAAATTTTAATTACGCCAGGGATTGCCTTTTCTATAGTAAATTATTCAAAAAATAATTTTTTACTGTCGCAAGTTTTAATTGCGCCAGGGATTGCCTTTTCTATAGTAAATTTTTCAAAAAATAATTTTTTACTGTCGAAAATTTTAATTAAGCCAGGGATTGCCTATTCTATAGTAAATTATTCAAAAAATAATTTTTTACTGTCGCAAATTTTAATTGCGCCAGGGATTGCCGTTTCTATAGTAAATTTTTCAAAAAATAATATTTTACTGTCGCAAATTGTAATTGCGCCAGGGATTGCCTTTTCTATAGTAAATTTTTCAAAAAATAATTTTCTACTGTCGCAAATTTTAAATACGCCAGGGATTGCCTTTTCTGTAGTAAATTTTTCAAAAAAATAATTTTTTGCTGTCGCAAATTTTAAATACGCCAGGGATTGCCTTTTCTACAGTAAATTTTTCAAAAATTAATTTTTTACTGTCGCAAAATTTAGATACGCCAGGGATTGCCTTTTCTATAGTAAATTATTCAAAAAATAATTTTTTACTGTCGCAAATTTTAATTGCGCCAGGGATTGCCTTTTCTATAGTAAATTTTGAAAAAAAATAATTTTTTACTGTCGCAAATTTTAATTGCGCTAGGGATTGCCTTTTCTATAGTAAATTTTTCAAAAAATAATTTTCTACTGTCGCAAATTTTAAATACGCCAGGGATTGCCTTTTCTATAGTAAATTTTTCAAAAAATAATTTTTTGCTGTCGCAAATTTTAAATACGCCAGGGATTGCCTTTTCTACAGTAAATTTTTCAAAAATTAATTTTTTAATGTCGCAAATTTTAAATACGCCAGGGATTGCCTTTTCTATAGTAAATTATTCAAAAAATAATTTTTTACTGTCGCAAGTTTTAATTGCTCCAGGGATTGCCTTTTCTATAGTAAATTTTTCAAAAAATAATTTTCTACTGTCGCAGATTTTAAATACGCCAGGGATTGCCTTTTCTATAGTAAATTTTTCAAAAAAATAATTTTTTGCTGTCGGCATTTTCAAATACGCCAGGGATTGCCTTTTCTATAGTAAATTTTTCACAAATTAATTTTTTACTGTCGCAAATTTTAAATACGCCAGGGATTGCCTTTTCTATAGTAAATTATTCAAAAAATAATTTTTTACTGTCGCAAATTTTAAATACGCCAGGGATTGCCTTTTCTACATTAAATTTTTCAAAAAAATAATTTTTTACTGTCGCAAATTTTAAATACGCCAGGGATTGCCTTTTCTATAGTAAAATATTCAAAAAAAAATTTTTTACTGTCGCAAATTTTAATTACGCCTGGGATTGCATTTTCTATAGTAAATTTTGCAAAACAATAATTTTTTACTGTCGCAAATTTTAATTACGCCAGGGATTGCCTTTTCTATAGTAAATTTTTCACAAATTAATTTTTTACTGTCGCAAATTTTAAATACGCCAGGGATTGCCTTTTCTATAGTAAATTATTCAAAAAATAATTTTTTACTGTCGCAAGTTTTAATTGCGCCAGGGATTGCCTTTTCTATAGTAAATTTTTCAAAAAATAATTTTCTACTGTCGCAGATTTTAAATACGCCAGGGATTGCCTTTTCTGTAGTAAATTTTTCAAAAAATAATTTTTTGCTGTCGGCAATTTTAAATACACCAGGGATTGCCTTTTCTATAGTAAATTTTTCACAAATTAATTTTTTACTGTCGCAAATTTTAAATACGCCAGGGATTGCCTTTTCTATAGTAAATTATTCAAAAAATAATTTTTTACTGTCGCAAATCTTAATTGCGCCAGGGATTGCCTTTTCTATAGTAAATTTTGCAAAACAATAATTTTTTACTGTCGCAAATTTTAAATACGCCAGGGATTGCCTTTTCTATAGTAAATTTTTCACAAATTAATTTTTTACTGTTGCAAATTTTAAATACGCCAGGGATTGCCTTTTCTATAGTAAATTATTCAAAAAATAATTTTTTACTATCGCAAATTTTAAATACCACAGGGATTGCCTTTTCTACAGTAAATTTTTCAAAAAATAATTTTTTATTGTCGCAAATTTTAAATACGCCAGGGATTGCCTATTCTATAGTAAATTTTTCACAATATAATTTTTTACTGTCGCAAATTTTAATTACGCCTGGGATTGCCTTTTCTATAGTAAATTTTTCAAAAAATAATTTTCTACTGTCGCAAATTTTAATTGCGCCAGGGATTGCTTTTTCTATAGTAAATTTTGCAAAAAATAATTTTTTACTGTCGCAAATTTTAATTACGCCAGGGATTGCCTATTCTATAGTAAATTAATCAAAAATTAATTTTTTACTGTCGCAAATTTTAATTACGCCAGGGATTGCCTTTTCTATAGTAAATTTTTCAAAAAATAATTTTTTACTGTCGCAAATTTTAATTACGCCAGGGATTGTCTTTTCTATAGTAAATATTTCACAAATTAATTTTTTACTGTCGCAAATTTCAAATACGCCAGGGGTTGCCTTTTCTATAGCAAATTATTCAAAAAATAATTTCTTACTGTCGCAAATTTTAATTACGCCAGGGATTGCCTTTTCTATTGTAAATTTTTCAAAAAATAATTTTTTACTGTCGCAAGTTTTAAATACGCCAGGGATTGCCTTTTCTATAGTAAATTTTTTAAAAAATATTTTTTTACTGTCGCAAATTTTAAATACGCCAGGGATTGCCTTTTCTATAGTAAATTTTTCACAAATTAATTTTTTCCTGTCGCAAATTTTAAATACGCCAGGGATTGATTGCCTTTTCTATAGTAAATTATTCAAAAAATAATTTTTTACTGTCGCATATTTTAAATACGCCAGGGATTGCCTTTTCTACAGTAAATTTTTCGAAAAATAATTTTTTACTGTCGCAAATTTTAAATACGCCAGGGATTGCCTTTTCTATAGTACATTATTCAAAAAATAATTTTTTACTGTCGCAAATTTTAATTACGCCAGGGATTGCCTTTTCTATAGTAAATTTTTCAAAAAATAATTTTCTACTGTCGCAAATTTTAATTGCGCCAGGGATTGCCTTTTCTATAGTAAATTTTTCAAAAACTAATTTTTTACTGTCGCAAATTTTAAATACGCAAGGGATTGCCTTTTCTACAGTAAATTTTTCAAAAAATAATTTTCTACTGTCGCAAATATTAATTGCGCCCGGGATTGCCCTTTCTATAGTAAATTTTTCAAAAAATAATTTTTTACTGTCGCAAATTTTAATTACGCCAGGGATTGCCTTTTCTACAGTAAATTTTTCAAAAAATTATTTTTTACTGTCGCTGATTTTAATTACGCCAGGGATTGCCTTTTCTACAGTAAATTTTTCAAAAATTAATTTTTTACTGTCGCAAATTTTAATTACTCCAGGGACTGCCTTTTCTATAGTAAATTTTTCAAAAAATAATTTTTTACTGTCGCAAATTTTAATTGCGCCAGGGATTGCCTTTTCTACAGTAAATTTTTCAAAAAATAATTTTTTTCTGTCGCAAATTTTAATTGCGCCAGGGATTGCCTTTTCTACAGTAAATTTTTCAAAAACTAATTTTTTACTGTCGCAAATTTTAAATGCGCCAGGGATTGCCTTTTCTACAGTAAATTTTTCAAAAAATAATTTTTTACTGTCGCAAATTTTAATTGCGCCAGGGATTGCCTTTTCTAAAGTAAATTTTTCAAAAACTAATTTTTTACTGTCGCAAATTTTAAATACGCCAGGGATTGCCTTTTATATAGTAAATTATTCAAAAAATAATTTTTTACTGTCGCAAATTTTAATTACGCCAGGGATTGCCTTTTCTATAGTAAATTTTTCACAAATGAATTTTTTACTGTCGCAAATTTTAAATACGCCAGGGATTGCCTTTTCTATAGTAAGTTATTCAAAAAATAATTTTTTACTGTCGCAAATTTTAATTGCGCTAGAGATTGCCTTTTCTATAGTAAATTTTTCAAAAAATAATTTTCTACTGTCGCAAATTTTAAATACGCCAGGGATTGCCTTTTCTATAGTAAATTTTTCAAAAAATAGTTTTTTGCTGTCGCAAATTTTAAATACGCCAGGGATTGCCTTTTCTACAGTTAATTTATCAAAAATTAATTTTTTACTGTCGCAAATTTTAATTACGCCAGGGATTGCCTTTTCTATAGTAAATTATTCAAAAAATATTTTTTTATTGTCGCAAATTTTAATTGCGCAAGGGATTGCCTTTTCTATAGTAAATTTTTCAAAAAATAATTTTCTACTGTCGCAGATTTTAAATACGCCAGGGATTGCCTTTTCTATAGTAAATTTTTCAAAAAATAATTTTTTGCTGTCGGCAGTTTTAAATACGCCAGGGATTGCCTTTTCTATAGTAAATTTTTCAAAAAATAATTTTTTAATGTCGCAAATTTTAATTGCGCCAGGGATTGCCATTTCTACAGTAAATTTTTCAAAAAATAATTTTTTACTGTCGCAAATTTTAATTGCGCCAGGGATTGCCTTTTCTACAGTAAATTTTTCAAAAACTAATTTTTTACTGTCGCAAATTTTAAATACGCCAGGGATTGCCTTTTCAATAGTAAATTATTCAAAAAATAATTTTTTGCTGTCGGCAGTTTTAAATACGCCAGGGATTGCCTTTTCTATAGTAAATTTTTCAAAAAATAATTTTTTAATGTCGCAAATTTTAATTGCGCCAGGGATTGCCATTTCTACAGTAAATTTTTCAAAAAATAATTTTTTACTGTCGCAAATTTTAATTGCGCCAGGGATTGCCTTTTCTACAGTAAATTTTTCAAAAACTAATTTTTTACTGTCGCAAATTTTAAATACGCCAGGGATTGCCTTTTCAATAGTAAATTATTCAAAAAATAATTTTTTACTGTCGCAAATTTTAATTACGCCAGGGATTGCCTTTTCTATAGTAAATTTTTCACAAATTAATTTTTTACTGTCGCAAATTTTAAATACGCCAGGGATTGCCTTTTCTATAGTAAATTATTCAAAAAATAATTTTTTACTGTCGCAAATTTTAATTACGCCAGGGATAGCCTTTTCTATAGTAAATTTTTCAAAAAATAATTTTCTACTGTCGCAAATTTTAATTGCGCCAGGGATTGCCTTTTCTATAGTAAATTTTTCAAAAACTAATTTTTTACTGTCGCAAATTTTTAATACGCCAGGGATTGCCTTTTCTACAGTAAATTTTTCAAAAAATAATTTTCTACTGTCGCATATTTTAATTGCGCCAGGGATTGCCTTTTCTATAGTAAATTTTTCAAAAAATAATTTTTTACTGTCGTAAATTTTAAATATGCCAGCGATTGCCTTTTCTATAGTAAATTATTCAAAAAATAATTTTTTACTGTCGCAAATTTTAAATACGCCAGGGATTGCCTTTTCTATAGTAAATTTTTCACAAATTAATTTTTTACTGTCGCAAATTTTAAATACGCCTGGGATTGATTGCCTTTTCTATAGTAAATTATTCAAAAAATAATCTTTTACTGTCGCATATTTTAAATACGCCAGGGATTGCCTTTTCTACAGTAAATTTTTCGAAAAATAATTTTTTACTGTCGCAAATTTTAAATACGCCAGGGATTGCCTTTTCTATAGTAAATAATTCAAAAAATAATTTTTTACTGTCGCAAATTTTAATTACGCCAGGGATTGCCTTTTCTATAGTAAATTTTTCAAAAAATAATTTTCTACTGTCGCAAATTTTAATTGCGCCAGGGATTGCCTTTTCTATAGTAAATTCTTCAAAAACTAATTTTTTACTGTCGCAAATTTTAAATACGCCAGGTATTGCCTTTTCTACAGCAAATTTTTCAAAAAATAATTTTCTACTGTCGCAAATATTAATTGCGCCAGGGATTGCCCTTTCTATAGTAAATTTTTCAAAAACTAATTTTTTACTGTCGCAAATTTTAATTACGCCAGGGATTGCCTTTTCTACAGTAAATTTTTCAAAAAATAATTTTTTACTGTCGCTGATTTTAATTACGCCAGGGATTGCCTTTTCTACAGTAAATTTTTCAAAAATTAATTTTTTACTGTCGCAAATTTTAATTACGCCAGGGACTGCCTTTTCTATAGTAAATTTTTCAAAAAATAATTTTTTACTGTCGCAAATTTTAATTGCGCCAGGGATTGCCTTTTCTACAGTAAATTTTTCAAAAAATAATTTTTTACTGTCGCAAATTTTAATTGCGCCAGGGATTGCCTTTTCTACAGTAAATTTTTCAAAAACTAATTTTTTACTGTCGCAAATTTTAAATGCGCCAGGGATTGCCTTTTCTACAGTAAATTTTTCAAAAAATAATTTTTTACTGTCGCAAATTTTAATTGCGCCAGGGATTGCCTTTTCTACAGTAAATTTTTCAAAAACTAATTTTTTACTGTCGCAAATTTTAAATACGCCAGGGATTGCCTTTTCTATAGTAAATTATTCAAAAAATAATTTTTTACTGTCGCAAATTTTAATTACGCCAGGGATTGCCTTTTCTATAGTAAATTTTTCACAAATGAATTTTTTACTGTCGCAAATTTTAAATACGCCAGGGATTGCCTTTTCTATAGTAAATTATTCAAAAAATAATTTTTTACTGTCGCAAATTTTAATTGCCCCAGGGATTGCCTTTTCTATAGTAAATTATTCAAAAAATAATTTTTTACTGTCGCAAATTTTAATTGCGCAAGGGATTGCCTTTTCTATAGTAAATTTTTCAAAAAATAATTTTCTACTGTCGCAGATTTTAAATACGCCAGGGATTGCCTTTTCTATAGTAAATTTTTCAAAAAATAATTTTTTGCTGTCGGCAGTTTTAAATACGCCAGGGATTGCCTTTTCTATAGTAAATTTTTCAAAAAATAATTTTTTACTGTCGCAAATTTTAATTGCGCCAGGGATTGCCATTTCTACAGTAAATTTTTCAAAAAATAATTTTTTACTGTCGCAAATTTTAATTGCGCCAGGGATTGCCTTTTCTACAGTAAATTTTTCAAAAACTAATTTTTTACTGTCGCAAATTTTAAATACGCCAGGGATTGCCTTTTCAATAGTAAATTATTCAAAAAATAATTTTTTACTGTCGCAAATTTTAATTACGCCAGGGATTGCCTTTTCTATAGTAAATTTTTCACAAATTCATTTTTTACTGTCGCAAATTTTAAATACGCCAGGGATTGCCTTTTCTATAGTAAATTATTCAAAAAATAATTTTTTACTGTCGCAAATTTTAATTACGCCAGGGATTGCCATTTCTATAGTAAATTTTTCAAAAAATAATTTTCTACTGTCGCAAATTTTAATTGCGCCAGGGATTGCCTTTTCTATAGTAAATTTTTCAAAAACTAATTTTTTACTGTCGCAAATTTTAAATTCGCCAGGGATTGCCTTTTCTACAGTAAATTTTTCAAAAAATAATTTTCTACTGTCGCATATTTTAATTGCGCCAGGGATTGCCTTTTCTATAGTAAATTTTTCAAAAAATAATTTTTTACTGTCGTAAATTTTAAATATGCCAGCGATTGCCTTTTCTATAGTAAATTATTCAAAAAATAATTTTTTACTGTCGCAAATTTTAAATACGCCAGGGATTGACTTTTCTATAGTAAATTTTTCACAAATTAATTTTTTACTGTCGCAAATTTTAAATACGCCAAGGATTGATTGCCTTTTCTATAGTAAATTATTCAAAAAATAATTTTTTACTGTCGCATATTTTAAATACGCCAGGGATTGCCTTTTCTACAGTAAATTTTTCAAAAAATAATTTTTTACTGTCGCAAATTTTAAATACGCCAGGGATTGCATTTTCTATAGTAAATTATTCAAAAAATAATTTTTTACTGTCGCAAATTTTTATTACGCCAGAGATTGCCTTTTCTATAGTATGTTTTTCAAAAAATAATTTTCTACTGTCGCAAATTTTAATTGCGCCAGGGATTGCCTTTTCTATAGTAAATTTTTCAAAAACTAATTTTTTACTGTCGCAAATTTTAAATACGCCAGGGATTGCCTTTTCTACAGTAAATTTTTCAAAAAATAATTTTCTACTGTCCCAAATATTAATTGCGCCAGGGATTGCCTTTTCTATAGTAAATTTTTCAAAAACTAATTTTTTACTGTCGCAAATATTAATTACGCCAGGGATTGCCTTTTCTACAGTAAATTTTTCAAAAAATAATTTTTTACTGTCGCTGATTTTAATTGCGCTAGAGATTGCCTTTTCTATAGTAAATTTTTCAAAAAATAATTTTCTACTGTCGCAAATTTTAAATATGGCAGGGATTGCCTTTTCTATAGTAAATTTTTCAAAAAATAGTTTTTTGCTGTCGCAAATTTTAAATACGCCAGGGATTGCCTTTTCTACAGTAAATTTTTCAAAAATTAATTTTTTACTGTCGCAAATTTTAATTACGCCAGGGATTGCCTTTTCTATAGTAAATTATTCAAAAAATAATTTTTTACTGTCGCAAATTTTAATTGCGCAAGGGATTGCCTTTTCTATAGTAAATTTTTCAAAAAATAATTTTCTACTGTCGCAGATTTTAAATACGCCAGGGATTGCCTTTTCTGTAGTAAATTTTTCAAAAAATAATTTTTTGCTGTCGGCAATTTTAAATACACCAGGGATTGCCTTTTCTATAGTAAATTTTTCACAAATTAATTTTTTACTGTCGCAAATTTTAAATACGCCAGGGATTGCCTTTTCTATAGTAAATTATTCAAAAAATAATTTTTTACTGTCGCAAATCTTAATTGCGCCAGGGATTGCCTTTTCTATAGTAAATTTTGCAAAACAATAATTTTTTACTGTCGCAAATTTTAAATACGCCAGGGATTGCCTTTTCTATAGTAAATTTTTCACAAATTAATTTTTTACTGTTGCAAATTTTAAATACGCCAGGGATTGCCTTTTCTATAGTAAATTATTCAAAAAATAATTTTTTACTATCGCAAATTTTAAATACCCCAGGGATTGCCTTTTCTACAGTAAATTTTTCAAAAAATAATTTTTTATTGTCGCAAATTTTAAATACGCCAGGGATTGCCTATTCTATAGTAAATTTTTCACAATATAATTTTTTACTGTCGCAAATTTTAATTACGCCTGGGATTGCCTTTTCTATAGTAAATTTTTCAAAAAATAATTTTCTACTGTCGCAAATTTTAATTGCGCCAGGGATTGCTTTTTCTATAGTAAATTTTGCAAAAAATAATTTTTTACTGTCGCAAATTTTAATTACACCAGGGATTGCCTATTCTATAGTAAATTAATCAAAAATTAATTTTTTACTGTCGCAAATTTTAATTACGCCAGGGATTGCCTTTTCTATAGTAAATTTTTCAAAAAATAATTTTTTACTGTCGCAAATTTTAATTACGCCAGGGATTGTCTTTTCTATAGTAAATATTTCACAAATTAATTTTTTACTGTCGCAAATTTCAAATACGCCAGGGGTTGCCTTTTCTATAGCAAATTATTCAAAAAATAATTTCTTACTGTCGCAAATTTTAATTACGCCAGGGATTGCCTTTTCTATTGTAAATTTTTCAAAAAATAATTTTTTACTGTCGCAAGTTTTAAATACGCCAGGGATTGCCTTTTCTATAGTAAATTTTTTAAAAAATATTTTTTTACTGTCGCAAATTTTAAATACGCCAGGGATTGCCTTTTCTATAGTAAATTTTTCACAAATTAATTTTTTCCTGTCGCAAATTTTAAATACGCCAGGGATTGATTGCCTTTTCTATAGTAAATTATTCAAAAAATAATTTTTTACTGTCGCATATTTTAAATACGCCAGGGATTGCCTTTTCTACAGTAAATTTTTCGAAAAATAATTTTTTACTGTCGCAAATTTTAAATACGCCAGGGATTGCCTTTTCTATAGTAAATTATTCAAAAAATAATTTTTTACTGTCGCAAATTTTAATTACGCCAGGGATTGCCTTTTCTATAGTAAATTTTTCAAAAAATAATTTTCTACTGTCGCAAATTTTAATTGCGCCAGGGATTGCCTTTTCTATAGTAAATTTTTCAAAAACTAATTTTTTACTGTCGCAAATTTTAAATACGCAAGGGATTGCCTTTTCTACAGTAAATTTTTCAAAAAATAATTTTCTACTGTCGCAAATATTAATTGCGCCCGGGATTGCCCTTTCTATAGTAAATTTTTCAAAACATAATTTTTTACTGCCGCAAATTTTAATTACGCCAGGGATTGCCTTTTCTACAGTAAATTTTTCAAAAAATAATTTTTTACTGTCGCTGATTTTAATTACGCCAGGGATTGCCTTTTCTACAGTAAATTTTTCAAAAATTAATTTTTTACTGTCGCAAATTTTAATTACTCCAGGGACTGCCTTTTCTATAGTAAATTTTTCAAAAAATAATTTTTTACTGTCGCAAATTTTAATTGCGCCAGGGATTGCCTTTTCTACAGTAAATTTTTCAAAAAATAATTTTTTTCTGTCGCAAATTTTAATTGCGCCAGGGATTGCCTTTTCTACAGTAAATTTTTCAAAAACTAATTTTTTACTGTCGCAAATTTTAAATGCGCCAGGGATTGCCTTTTCTACAGTAAATTTTTCAAAAAATAATTTTTTACTGTCGCAAATTTTAATTGCGCCAGGGATTGCCTTTTCTACAGTAAATTTTTCAAAAACTAATTTTTTACTGTCGCAAATTTTAAATACGCCAGGGATTGCCTTTTATATAGTAAATTATTCAAAAAATAATTTTTTACTGTCGCAAATTTTAATTACGCCAGGGATTGCCTTTTCTATAGTAAATTTTTCACAAATGAATTTTTTACTGTCGCAAATTTTAAATACGCCAGGGATTGCCTTTTCTATAGTAAGTTATTCAAAAAATAATTTTTTACTGTCGCAAATTTTAATTGCGCTAGAGATTGCCTTTTCTATAGTAAATTTTTCAAAAAATAATTTTCTACTGTCGCAAATTTTAAATACGCCAGGGATTGCCTTTTCTATAGTAAATTTTTCAAAAAATAGTTTTTTGCTGTCGCAAATTTTAAATACGCCAGGGATTGCCTTTTCTACAGTTAATTTATCAAAAATTAATTTTTTACTGTCGCAAATTTTAATTACGCCAGGGATTGCCTTTTCTATAGTAAATTATTCAAAAAATAATTTTTTATTGTCGCAAATTTTAATTGCGCAAGGGATTGCCCTTTCTATAGTAAATTTTCCAAAAAATAATTTTCTACTGTCGCAGATTTTAAATACGCCAGGGATTGCCTTTTCTATAGTAAATTTTTCAAAAAATAATTTTTTGCTGTCGGCAGTTTTAAATACGCCAGGGATTGCCTTTTCTATAGTAAATTTTTCAAAAAATAATTTTTAATGTCGCAAATTTTAATTGCGCCAGGGATTGCCATTTCTACAGTAAATTTTTCAAAAAATAATTTTTTACTGTCGCAAATTTTAATTGCGCCAGGGATTGCCTTTTCTACAGTAAATTTTTCAAAAACTAATTTTTTACTGTCGCAAATTTTAAATACGCCAGGGATTGCCTTTTCAATAGTAAATTATTCAAAAAATAATTTTTTGCTGTCGGCAGTTTTAAATACGCCAGGGATTGCCTTTTCTATAGTAAATTTTTCAAAAAATAATTTTTTAATGTCGCAAATTTTAATTGCGCCAGGGATTGCCATTTCTACAGTAAATTTTTCAAAAAATAATTTTTTACTGTCGCAAATTTTAATTGCGCCAGGGATTGCCTTTTCTACAGTAAATTTTTCAAAAACTAATTTTTTACTGTCGCAAATTTTAAATACGCCAGGGATTGCCTTTTCAATAGTAAATTATTCAAAAAATAATTTTTTACTGTCGCAAATTTTAATTACGCCAGGGATTGCCTTTTCTATAGTAAATTTTTCACAAATTAATTTTTTACTGTCGCAAATTTTAAATACGCCAGGGATTGCCTTTTCTATAGTAAATTATTCAAAAAATAATTTTTTACTGTCGCAAATTTTAATTACGCCAGGGATAGCCTTTTCTATAGTAAATTTTTCAAAAAATAATTTTCTACTGTCGCAAATTTTAATTGCGCCAGGGATTGCCTTTTCTATAGTAAATTTTTCAAAAACTAATTTTTTACTGTCGCAAATTTTTAATACGCCAGGGATTGCCTTTTCTACAGTAAATTTTTCAAAAAATAATTTTCTACTGTCGCATATTTTAATTGCGCCAGGGATTGCCTTTTCTATAGTAAATTTTTCAAAAAATAATTTTTTACTGTCGTAAATTTTAAATATGCCAGCTATTGCCTTTTCTATAGTAAATTATTCAAAAAATAATTTTTTACTGTCGCAAATTTTAAATACGCCAGGGATTGCCTTTTCTATAGTAAATTTTTCACAAATTAATTTTTTACTGTCGCAAATTTTAAATACGCCTGGAATTGATTGCCTTTTCTATAGTAAATTATTCAAAAAATAATCTTTTACTGTCGCATATTTTAAATACGCCAGGGATTGCCTTTTCTACAGTAAATTTTTCGAAAAATAATTTTTTACTGTCGCAAATTTTAAATACGCCAGGGATTGCCTTTTCTATAGTAAATTATTCAAAAAATAATTTTTTACTGTCGCAAATTTTAATTACGCCAGGGATTGCCTTTTCTATAGTAAATTTTTCAAAAAATAATTTTCTACTGTCGCAAATTTTAATTCCGCCAGGGATTGCCTTTTCTATAGTAAATTCTTCAAAAACTAATTTTTTACTGTCGCAAATTTTAAATACGCCAGGGATTGCCTTTTCTACAGCAAATTTTTCAAAAAATAATTTTCTACTGTCGCAAATATTAATTGCGCCAGGGATTGCCCTTTCTATAGTAAATTTTTCAAAAACTAATTTTTTACTGTCGCAAATTTTAATTACGCCAGGGATTGCCTTTTCTACAGTAAATTTTTCAAAAAATAATTTTTTACTGTCGCTGATTTTAATTACGCCAGGGATTGCCTTTTCTACAGTAAATTTTTCAAAAATTAATTTTTTACTGTCGCAAATTTTAATTACGCCAGGGACTGCCTTTTCTATAGTAAATTTTTCAAAAAATAATTTTTTACTGTCGCAAATTTTAATTGCGCCAGGGATTGCCTTTTCTACAGTAAATTTTTCAAAAAATAATTTTTTACTGTCGCAAATTTTAATTGCGCCAGGGATTGCCTTTTCTACAGTAAATTTTTCAAAAACTAATTTTTTACTGTCGCAAATTTTAAATGCGCCAGGGATTGCCTTTTCTACAGTAAATTTTTCAAAAAATAATTTTTTACTGTCGCAAATTTTAATTGCGCCAGGGATTGCCTTTTCTACAGTAAATTTTTCAAAAACTAATTTTTTACTGTCGCAAATTTTAAATACGCCAGGGATTGCCTTTTCTATAGTAAATTATTCAAAAAATAATTTTTTACTGTCGCAAATTTTAATTACGCCAGGGATTGCCTTTTCTATAGTAAATTTTTCACAAATGAATTTTTTACTGTCGCAAATTTTAAATACGCCAGGGATTGCCTTTTCTATAGTAAATTATTCAAAAAATAATTTTTTACTGTCGCAAATTTTAATTGCCCCAGGGATTGCCTTTTCTATAGTAAATTATTCAAAAAATAATTTTTTACTGTCGCAAATTTTAATTGCGCAAGGGATTGCCTTTTCTATAGTAAATTTTTCAAAAAATAATTTTCTACTGTCGCAGATTTTAAATACGCCAGGGATTGCCTTTTCTATAGTAAATTTTTCAAAAAATAATTTTTTGCTGTCGGCAGTTTTAAATACGGCAGGGATTGCCTTTTCTATAGTAAATTTTTCAAAAAATAATTTTTTACTGTCGCAAATTTTAATTGCGCCAGGGATTGCCATTTCTACAGTAAATTTTTCAAAAAATAATTTTTTACTGTCGCAAATTTTAATTGCGCCAGGGATTGCCTTTTCTACAGTAAATTTTTCAAAAACTAATTTTTTACTGTCGCAAATTTTAAATACGCCAGGGATTGCCTTTTCAATAGTAAATTATTCAAAAAATAATTTTTTACTGTCGCAAATTTTAATTACGCCAGGGATTGCCTTTTCTATAGTAAATTTTTCACAAATTCATTTTTTACTGTCGCAAATTTTAAATACGCCAGGGATTGCCTTTTCTATAGTAAATTATTCAAAAAATAATTTTTTACTGTCGCAAATTTTAATTACGCCAGGGATTGCCATTTCTATAGTAAATTTTTCAAAAAATAATTTTCTACTGTCGCAAATTTTAATTGCGCCAGGGATTGCCTTTTCTATAGTAAATTTTTCAAAAACTAATTTTTTACTGTCGCAAATTTTAAATTCGCCAGGGATTGCCTTTTCTACAGTAAATTTTTCAAAAAATAATTTTCTACTGTCGCATATTTTAATTGCGCCAGGGATTGCCTTTTCTATAGTAAATTTTTCAAAAAATAATTTTTTACTGTCGTAAATTTTAAATATGCCAGCGATTGCCTTTTCTATAGTAAATTATTCAAAAAATAATTTTTTACTGTCGCAAATTTTAAATACGCCAGGGATTGACTTTTCTATAGTAAATTTTTCACAAATTAATTTTTTACTGTCGCAAATTTTAAATACGCCAAGGATTGATTGCCTTTTCTATAGTAAATTATTCAAAAAATAATTTTTTACTGTCGCATATTTTAAATACGCCAGGGATTGCCTTTTCTACAGTAAATTTTTCAAAAAATAATTTTTTACTGTCGCAAATTTTAAATACGCCAGGGATTGCATTTTCTATAGTAAATTATTCAAAAAATAATTTTTTACTGTCGCAAATTTTTATTACGCCAGAGATTGCCTTTTCTATAGTATGTTTTTCAAAAAATAATTTTCTACTGTCGCAAATTTTAATTGCGCCAGGGATTGCCTTTTCTATAGTAAATTTTTCAAAAACTAATTTTTTACTGTCGCAAATTTTAAATACGCCAGGGATTGCCTTTTCTACAGTAAATTTTTCAAAAAATAATTTTCTACTGTCCCAAATATTAATTGCGCCAGGGATTGCCTTTTCTATAGTAAATTTTTCAAAAACTAATTTTTTACTGTCGCAAATATTAATTACGCCAGGGATTGCCTTTTCTACAGTAAATTTTTCAAAAAATAATTTTTTACTGTCGCTGATTTTAATTGCGCTAGAGATTGCCTTTTCTATAGTAAATTTTTCAAAAAATAATTTTCTACTGTCGCAAATTTTAAATATGGCAGGGATTGCCTTTTCTATAGTAAATTTTTCAAAAAATAGTTTTTTGCTGTCGCAAATTTTAAATACGCCAGGGATTGCCTTTTCTACAGTAAATTTTTCAAAAATTAATTTTTTACTGTCGCAAATTTTAATTACGCCAGGGATTGCCTTTTCTATAGTAAATTATTCAAAAAATAATTTTTTACTGTCGCAAATTTTAATTGCGCAAGGGATTGCCTTTTCTATAGTAAATTTTTCAAAAAATAATTTTCTACTGTCGCAGATTTTAAATACGCCAGGGATTGCCTTTTCTACAGTAAATTTTTCAAAAATTAATTTTTTACTGTCGCAAATTTTAATTACGCCAGGGATTGCCTTTTCTATAGTAAATTTTTCAAAAAATAATTTTTTACTGTCGCAAATTTTAATTGCGCCAGGGATTGCCTTTTCTACAGTAAATTTTTCAAAAAATAATTTTTTACTGTCGCAAATTTTAATTGCGCCAGGGATTGCCTTTTCTACAGTAAATTTTTCAAAAACTAATTTTTTACTGTCGCAAATTTTAAATACGCCAGGGATTGCCTTTTCTATAGTAAATTATTCAAAAAATAATTTTTTACTGTCGCAAATTTTAATTACGCCAGGGATTGCCTTTTCTATAGTAAATTTTTCACAAATTAATTTTTTACTGTCGCAAATTTTAAATACGCCAGGGATTGACTTTTCTATAGTAAATTATTCAAAAAATAATTTTTTACTGTCGCAAATTTTAATTACGCCAGGGATTGCCTTTTCTATAGTAAATTTTTCAAAAAATAATTTTCTACTGTCGCAATTTTAAATTGCGCCAGGGATTGCCTTTTCTATAGTAAATTTTTCAAAAACTAATTTTTTACTGTCGCAAATTTTAAATACGCCAGGGATTGCCTTTTCTACAGTAAATTTTTCAAAAAATAATTTTCTACTGTCGCAAATTTTAAATGCGCCAGGGATTGCCTTTTCTACAGTAAATTTTTCAAAAAATAATTTTTTACTGTCGCAAATTTTAATTGCGCCAGGGATTGCCTTTTCTACAGTAAATTTTTCAAAAACTAATTTTTTACTGTCGCAAATTTTAAATACGCCAGGGATTGCCTTTTCTATAGTAAATTATTCAAAAAATAATTTTTTACTGTCGCAAATTTTAATTACGCCAGAGATTGCCTTTTCTATAGTAAATTTTTCACAAATGAATTTTTTACTGTCGCAAATTTTAAATACGCCAGGGATTGCCTTTTCTATAGTAAATTATTCAAAAAATAATTTTTTACTGTCGCAAATTTTAATTGCCCCAGGGATTGCCTTTTCTATAGTAAAATATTCAAAAAATAATTTTTTACTGTCGCAAATTTTAATTGCGCAAGGGATTGCCTTTTCTATAGTAAATTTTTCAAAAAATAATTTTCTACTGTCGCAGATTTTAAATACGCCAGGGATTGCCTTTTCTATAGTAAATTTTTCAAAAAATAATTTTTTGCTGTCGGCAGTTTTAAATACGCCAGGGATTGCCTTTTCTATAGTAAATTTTTCAAAAAATAATTTTTTACTGTCGCAAATTTTAATTGCGCCAGGAATTGCCATTTCTACAGTAAATTTTTCAAAAAATAATTTTTTACTGTCGCAAATTTTAATTGCGCCAGGGATTGCCTTTTCTACAGTAAATTTTTCAAAAACTAATTTTTTACTGTCGCAAATTTTAAATACGCCAGGGATTGCCTTTTCAATAGTAAATTATTCAAAAAATAATTTTTTACTGTCGCAAATTTTAATTACGCCAGGGATTGCCTTTTCTATAGTAAATTTTTCACAAATTCATTTTTTACTGTCGCAAATTTTAAATACGCCAGGGATTGCCTTTTCTATAGTAAATTATTCAAAAAATAATTTTTTACTGTCGCAAATTTTAATTACGCCAGGGATTGCCATTTCTATAGTAAATTTTTCAAAAAATAATTTTCTACTGTCGCAAATTTTAATTGCGCCAGGGATTGCCTTTTCTATAGTAAATTTTTCAAAAACTAATTTTTTACTGTCGCAAATTTCAAATTCGCCAGGGATTGCCTTTTCTACAGTAAATTTTTCAAAAAATAATTTTCTACTGTCGCATATTTTAATTGCGCCAGGGATTGCCTTTTCTATAGTAAATTTTTCAAAAAATAATTTTTTACTGTCGTAAATTTTAAATACGCCAGGGATTGCCTTTTCTATAGTAAATTATTCAAAAAATAATTTTTTACTGTCGCAAATTTTAAATACGCCAGGGATTGCCATTTCTACAGTAAATTTTTCAAAAAATAATTTTTTACTGTCGCAAATTTTAATTGCGCCAGGGATTGCCTTTTCTACAGTAAATTTTTCAAAAACTAATTTTTTACTGTCGCAAATTTTAAATACGCCAGGGATTGCCTTTTCAATAGTAAATTATTCAAAAAATAATTTTTTACTGTCGCAAATTTTAATTACGCCAGGGATTGCCTTTTCTATAGTAAATTTTTCACAAATTCATTTTTTACTGTCGCAAATTTTAAATACGCCAGGGATTGCCTTTTCTATAGTAAATTATTCAAAAAATAATTTTTTATTGTCGCAAATTTTAATTACGCCAGGGATTGCCATTTCTATAGTAAATTTTTCAAAAAATAATTTTCTACTGTCGCAAATTTTAATTGCGCCAGGGATTGCCTTTTCTATAGTAAATTTTTCAAAAACTAATTTTTTACTGTCGCAAATTTTAAATTCGCCAGGGATTGCCTTTTCTACAGTAAATTTTTCAAAAAATAATTTTCTACTGTCGCATATTTTAATTGCGCCAGGGATTGCCTTTTCTATAGTAAATTTTTCAAAAAATAATTTTTTACTGTCGTAAATTTTAAATACGCCAGGGATTGCCTTTTCTATAGTAAATTATTCAAAAAATAATTTTTTACTGTCGCAAATTTTAAATACGCCAGGGATTGCCATTTCTACAGTAAATTTTTCAAAAAATAATTTTTTACTGTCGCAAATTTTAATTGCGCCAGGGATTGCCTTTTCTACAGTAAATTTTTCAAAAACTAAGTTTTTACTGTCGCAAATTTTAAATACGCCAGGGATTGCCTTTTCAATAGTAAATTATTCAAAAACTAATTTTTTACTGTCGCAAATTTTAAATGCGCCAGGGATTGCCTTTTCTACAGTAAATTTTTCAAAAAATAATTTTTTACTGTCGCAAATTTTAATTGCGCCAGGGATTGCCTTTTCTACAGTAAATTTTTCAAAAACTAATTTTTTACTGTCGCAAATTTTAAATACGCCAGGGATTGCCTTTTCTATAGTAAATTATTCAAAAAATAATTTTTTACTGTCGCAAATTTTAATTACGCCAGGGATTGCCTTTTCTATAGTAAATTTTTCACAAATGAATTTTTTACTGTCGCAAATTTTAAATACGCCAGGGATTGCCTTTTCTATAGTAAATTATTCAAAAAATAATTTTTTACTGTCGCAAATTTTAATTGCCCCAGGGATTGCCTTTTCTATAGTAAATTATTCAAAAAATAATTTTTTACTGTCGCAAATTTTAATTGCGCAAGGATTGCCTTTTCTATAGTAAATTTTTCAAAAAATAATTTTCTACTGTCGCAGATTTTAAATACGCCAGGGATTGCCTTTTCTATAGTAAATTTTTCAAAAAATAATTTTTTGCTGTCGGCAGTTTTAAATACGCCAGGGATTGCCTTTTCTATAGTAAATTTTTCAAAAAATAATTTTTTACTGTCGCAAATTTTAATTGCGCCAGGGATTGCCATTTCTACAGTAAATTTTTCAAAAAATAATTTTTTACTGTCGCAAATTTTAATTGCGCCAGGGATTGCCTTTTCTACAGTAAATTTTTCAAAAACTAATTTTTTACTGTCGCAAATTTTAAATACGCCAGGGATTGCCTTTTCAATAGTAAATTATTCAAAAAATAATTTTTTACTGTCGCAAATTTTAATTACGCCAGGGATTGCCTTTTCTATAGTAAATTTTTCACAAATTCATTTTTTACTGTCGCAAATTTTAAATACGCCAGGGATTGCCTTTTCTATAGTAAATTATTCAAAAAATAATTTTTTACTGTCGCAAATTTTAATTACGCCAGGGATTGCCATTTCTATAGTAAATTTTTCAAAAAATAATTTTCTACTGTCGCAAATTTTAATTGCGCCAGGGATTGCCTTTTCTATAGTAAATTTTTCAAAAACTAATTTTTTACTGTCGCAAATTTTAAATTCGCCAGGGATTGCCTTTTCTACAGTAAATTTTTCAAAAAATAATTTTCTACTGTCGCATATTTTAATTGCGCCAGGGATTGCCTTTTCTATAGTAAATTTTTCAAAAAATAATTTTTTACTGTCGTAAATTTTAAATATGCCAGCGATTGCCTTTTCTATAGTAAATTATTCAAAAAATAATTTTTTACTGTCGCAAATTTTAAATACGCCAGGGATTGACTTTTCTATAGTAAATTTTTCACAAATTAATTTTTTACTGTCGCAAATTTTAAATACGCCAAGGATTGATTGCCTTTTCTATAGTAAATTATTCAAAAAATAATTTTTTACTGTCGCATATTTTAAATACGCCAGGGATTGCCTTTTCTACAGTAAATTTTTCAAAAAATAATTTTTTACTGTCGCAAATTTTAAATACGCCAGGGATTGCATTTTCTATAGTAAATTATTCAAAAAATAATTTTTTACTGTCGCAAATTTTTATTACGCCAGAGATTGCCTTTTCTATAGTATGTTTTTCAAAAAATAATTTTCTACTGTCGCAAATTTTAATTGCGCCAGGGATTGCCTTTTCTATAGTAAATTTTTCAAAAACTAATTTTTTACTGTCGCAAATTTTAAATACGCCAGGGATTGCCTTTTCTACAGTAAATTTTTCAAAAAATAATTTTCTACTGTCCCAAATATTAATTGCGCCAGGGATTGCCTTTTCTATAGTAAATTTTTCAAAAACTAATTTTTTACTGTCGCAAATATTAATTACGCCAGGGATTGCCTTTTCTACAGTAAATTTTTCAAAAAATAATTTTTTACTGTCGCTGATTTTAATTGCGCTAGAGATTGCCTTTTCTATAGTAAATTTTTCAAAAAATAATTTTCTACTGTCGCAAATTTTAAATATGGCAGGGATTGCCTTTTCTATAGTAAATTTTTCAAAAAATAGTTTTTTGCTGTCGCAAATTTTAAATACGCCAGGGATTGCCTTTTCTACAGTAAATTTTTCAAAAATTAATTTTTTACTGTCGCAAATTTTAATTACGCCAGGGATTGCCTTTTCTATAGTAAATTATTCAAAAAATAATTTTTTACTGTCGCAAATTTTAATTGCGCAAGGGATTGCCTTTTCTATAGTAAATTTTTCAAAAAATAATTTTCTACTGTCGCAGATTTTAAATACGCCAGGGATTGCCTTTTCTACAGTAAATTTTTCAAAAATTAATTTTTTACTGTCGCAAATTTTAATTACGCCAGGGATTGCCTTTTCTATAGTAAATTTTTCAAAAAATAATTTTTTACTGTCGCAAATTTTAATTGCGCCAGGGATTGCCTTTTCTACAGTAAATTTTTCAAAAAATAATTTTTTACTGTCGCAAATTTTAATTGCGCCAGGGATTGCCTTTTCTACAGTAAATTTTTCAAAAACTAATTTTTTACTGTCGCAAATTTTAAATACGCCAGGGATTGCCTTTTCTATAGTAAATTATTCAAAAAATAATTTTTTACTGTCGCAAATTTTAATTACGCCAGGGATTGCCTTTTCTATAGTAAATTTTTCACAAATTAATTTTTACTGTCGCAAATTTTAAATACGCCAGGGATTGACTTTTCTATAGTAAATTATTCAAAAAAATAATTTTTTACTGTCGCAAATTTTAATTACGCCAGGGATTGCCTTTTCTATAGTAAATTTTTCAAAAATAATTTTCTACTGTCGCAATTTTAAATTGCGCCAGGGATTGCCTTTTCTATAGTAAATTTTTCAAAAACTAATTTTTTACTGTCGCAAATTTTAAATACGCCAGGGATTGCCTTTTCTACAGTAAATTTTTTCAAAAAATAATTTTCTACTGTCGCAAATTTTAAATGCGCCAGGGATTGCCTTTTCTACAGTAAATTTTTCAAAAAATAATTTTTTACTGTCGCAAATTTTAATTGCGCCAGGGATTGCCTTTTCTACAGTAAATTTTTCAAAACTAATTTTTTACTGTCGCAAATTTTAAATACGCCAGGGATTGCCTTTTCTATAGTAAATTATTCAAAAAATAATTTTTTACTGTCGCAAATTTTAATTACGCCAGGGATTGCCTTTTCTATAGTAAATTTTTCACAAATGAATTTTTTACTGTCGCAAATTTTAAATACGCCAGGGATTGCCTTTTCTATAGTAAATTATTCAAAAAATAATTTTTTACTGTCGCAAATTTTAATTGCCCCAGGGATTGCCTTTTCTATAGTAAAATATTCAAAAAATAATTTTTTACTGTCGCAAATTTTAATTGCGCAAGGGATTGCCTTTTCTATAGTAAATTTTTCAAAAAATAATTTTCTACTGTCGCAGATTTTAAATACGCCAGGGATTGCCTTTTCTATAGTAAATTTTTCAAAAAATAATTTTTTGCTGTCGGCAGTTTTAAATACGCCAGGGATTGCCTTTTCTATAGTAAATTTTTCAAAAAATAATTTTTTACTGTCGCAAATTTTAATTGCGCCAGGAATTGCCATTTCTACAGTAAATTTTTCAAAAAATAATTTTTTACTGTCGCAAATTTTAATTGCGCCAGGGATTGCCTTTTCTACAGTAAATTTTTCAAAAACTAATTTTTTACTGTCGCAAATTTTAAATACGCCAGGGATTGCCTTTTCAATAGTAAATTATTCAAAAAATAATTTTTTACTGTCGCAAATTTTAATTACGCCAGGGATTGCCTTTTCTATAGTAAATTTTTCACAAATTCATTTTTTACTGTCGCAAATTTTAAATACGCCAGGGATTGCCTTTTCTATAGTAAATTATTCAAAAAATAATTTTTTACTGTCGCAAATTTTAATTACGCCAGGGATTGCCATTTCTATAGTAAATTTTTCAAAAAATAATTTTCTACTGTCGCAAATTTTAATTGCGCCAGGGATTGCCTTTTCTATAGTAAATTTTTCAAAAACTAATTTTTTACTGTCGCAAATTTTAAATTCGCCAGGGATTGCCTTTTCTACAGTAAATTTTTCAAAAAATAATTTTCTACTGTCGCATATTTTAATTGCGCCAGGGATTGCCTTTTCTATAGTAAATTTTTCAAAAAATAATTTTTTACTGTCGTAAATTTTAAATACGCCAGGGATTGCCTTTTCTATAGTAAATTATTCAAAAAATAATTTTTTACTGTCGCAAATTTTAAATACGCCAGGGATTGCCATTTCTACAGTAAATTTTTCAAAAAATAATTTTTTACTGTCGCAAATTTTAATTGCGCCAGGGATTGCCTTTTCTACAGTAAATTTTTCAAAAACTAATTTTTTACTGTCGCAAATTTTAAATACGCCAGGGATTGCCTTTTCAATAGTAAATTATTCAAAAAATAATTTTTTACTGTCGCAAATTTTAATTACGCCAGGGATTGCCTTTTCTATAGTAAATTTTTCACAAATTCATTTTTTACTGTCGCAAATTTTAAATACGCCAGGGATTGCCTTTTCTATAGTAAATTATTCAAAAAATAATTTTTTACTGTCGCAAATTTTAATTACGCCAGGGATTGCCATTTCTATAGTAAATTTTTCAAAAAATAATTTTCTACTGTCGCAAATTTTAATTGCGCCAGGGATTGCCTTTTCTATAGTAAATTTTTCAAAAACTAATTTTTTACTGTCGCAAATTTTAAATTCGCCAGGGATTGCCTTTTCTACAGTAAATTTTTCAAAAAATAATTTTCTACTGTCGCATATTTTAATTGCGCCAGGGATTGCCTTTTCTATAGTAAATTTTTCAAAAAATAATTTTTTACTGTCGTAAATTTTAAATACGCCAGGGATTGCCCTTTCTATAGTAAATTATTCAAAAAATAATTTTTTACTGTCGCAAATTTTAAATACGCCAGGGATTGCCATTTCTACAGTAAATTTTTCAAAAAATAATTTTTTACTGTCGCAAATTTTAATTGCGCCAGGGATTGCCTTTTCTACAGTAAATTTTTCAAAAACTAATTTTTTACTGTCGCAAATTTTAAATACGCCAGGGATTGCCTTTTCAATAGTAAATTATTCAAAAACTAATTTTTTACTGTCGCAAATTTTAAATGCGCCAGGGATTGCCTTTTCTACAGTAAATTTTTCAAAAAATAATTTTTTACTGTCGCAAATTTTAATTGCGCCAGGGATTGCCTTTTCTACAGTAAATTTTTCAAAAACTAATTTTTTACTGTCGCAAATTTTAAATACGCCAGGGATTGCCTTTTCTATAGTAAATTATTCAAAAAATAATTTTTTACTGTCGCAAATTTTAATTACGCCAGGGATTGCCTTTTCTATAGTAAATTTTTCACAAATGAATTTTTTACTGTCGCAAATTTTAAATACGCCAGGGATTGCCTTTTCTATAGTAAATTATTGAAAAAATAATTTTTTACTGTCGCAAATTTTAATTGCCCCAGGGATTGCCTTTTCTATAGTAAATTATTCAAAAAATAATTTTTTACTGTCGCAAATTTTAATTGCGCAAGGGATTGCCTTTTCTATAGTAAATTTTTCAAAAAATAATTTTCTACTGTCGCAGATTTTAAATACGCCAGGGATTGCCTTTTCTATAGTAAATTTTTCAAAAAATAATTTTTTGCTGTCGGCAGTTTTAAATACGCCAGGGATTGCCTTTTCTATAGTAAATTTTTCAAAAAATAATTTTTTACTGTCGCAAATTTTAATTGCGCCAGGGATTGCCATTTCTACAGTAAATTTTTCAAAAAATAATTTTTTACTGTCGCAAATTTTAATTGCGCCAGGGATTGCCTTTTCTACAGTAAATTTTTCAAAAACTAATTTTTTACTGTCGCAAATTTTAAATACGCCAGGGATTGCCTTTTCAATAGTAAATTATTCAAAAAATAATTTTTTACTGTCGCAAATTTTAATTACGCCAGGGATTGCCTTTTCTATAGTAAATTTTTCACAAATTCATTTTTTACTGTCGCAAATTTTAAATACGCCAGGGATTGCCTTTTCTATAGTAAATTATTCAAAAAATAATTTTTTACTGTCGCAAATTTTAATTACGCCAGGGATTGCCATTTCTATAGTAAATTTTTCAAAAAATAATTTTCTACTGTCGCAAATTTTAATTGCGCAGGGATTGCCTTTTCTATAGTAAATTTTTCAAAAACTAATTTTTTACTGTCGCAAATTTTAAATTCGCCAGGGATTGCCTTTTCTACAGTAAATTTTTCAAAAAATAATTTTCTACTGTCGCATATTTTAATTGCGCCAGGGATTGCCTTTCCTATAGTAAATTTTTCAAAAAATAATTTTTTACTGTCGTAAATTTTAAATATGCCAGCGATTGCCTTTTCTATAGTAAATTATTCAAAAAATAATTTTTTACTGTCGCAAATTTTAAATACGCCAGGGATTGACTTTTCTATAGTAAATTTTTCACAAATTAATTTTTTACTGTCGCAAATTTTAAATACGCCAAGGATTGATTGCCTTTTCTATAGTAAATTATTCAAAAAATAATTTTTTACTGTCGCATATTTTAAATACGCCAGGGATTGCCTTTTCTACAGTAAATTTTTCAAAAAATAATTTTTTACTGTCGCAAATTTTAAATACGCCAGGGATTGCATTTTCTATAGTAAATTATTCAAAAAATAATTTTTTACTGTCGCAAATTTTTATTACGCCAGAGATTGCCTTTTCTATAGTATGTTTTTCAAAAATAATTTTCTACTGTCGCAAATTTTAATTGCGCCAGGGATTGCCTTTTCTATAGTAAATTTTTCAAAAACTAATTTTTTACTGTCGCAAATTTTAAATACGCCAGGGATTGCCTTTTCTACAGTAAATTTTTCAAAAAATAATTTTCTACTGTCCCAAATATTAATTGCGCCAGGGATTGCCTTTTCTATAGTAAATTTTTCAAAAACTAATTTTTTACTGTCGCAAATATTAATTACGCCAGGGATTGCCTTTTCTACAGTAAATTTTTCAAAAAATAATTTTTTACTGTCGCTGATTTTAATTGCGCTAGAGATTGCCTTTTC
>CAWVNZ010001752.1:0-78538 GCA_963930735.1 Dioctria linearis | reverse complement strand
GCTAATGCATAGGCTGGTGCTTCTGCTGTTGATTTCTTTCCTGCTAGCCTTAACGCTTGTTGTAAGTTTTGATCTTCAATAGCGTTCACAAATGCCTCCGTCGCCACTTCATTAAGAAAATCCGCATTTACGCTGGAATATGAAAGATGCGCTAATTGTTCCACATCAGCCTGCAGTTGTTGTAGTGATTCGCCATGCATTTGAATCCTGTTGCGCAACTGTAGGCGATATACTTGCTGCATATGCTCATCTCCGTAACGTAATTCTATCGCCTGTACTAATGAAGTGAAATTACGTTGCTTTTCAATTGCTCCAGTTTGTAAGAGTTCTGACGCAGGACCTCAAAATGCTAATACCATAGCTATAGCTTTATCTTCATCATTCCATCCATTTGTAATGAGCCCACAGCCTCATCACTTTCTCCATTTTCCCCAATAGGCTAAACGCCAAAGCCCTATCAATAACTTATCAGGCTAAACGCCAAAGCCCTATCAATAACTTATCAAATTTCACATTTGCATCATCATCGAATATCATTCTCGAATATCAATAACATCCGGAAATTTCAATTCCCACGGTAAATTCTCAGGAAAGATATTTCAAAAGAACCTTCAAATATTCATCCTAAAACCAAATGTATACTTACATGCATTAGTTTCGCTTTCTAAGAGCAAATATTTCCGCGTAAACAATGCGACACATTTCCACATTAGTTCCGCATGACCAATTGTTCAAAAAACAAACATTCCCCATATGTGAAAATGCAGTCGCATCACACTGGAAACAATGTCGTTTAACTCATAAAATGTCGCAACCCATTTTCAAGTACACGACGCTTATGCTCTTGAAAATTGACCGTCATATACACCCCACAGCGCTGGGTCTTGCATCATGAAAATAAACAAACATGCACCATATGTTTACCTTTGCCATGATGCAAGCCACTGCACTGCTGGTTGTGACAATATGTCGGTATACATACAAATTATGTGTTCACTATTGACCAATAGCAGGCATTTTCTTCGCATTCTCTTTGCTCATGCTTAAACGGCTTATACATGTTATGTATAACATTGCCCAATAGAAGCTATTCAATTCGGCTTATGTGCCTGAACGGCGTGCTGCTGCAATGATATCATGCAGCTGGGCGTATTTTATGTTTTAAAGATGAGGAAGTAAATTCCCTCCACGCGGATTTCCGTGTTTTGAATGGCAAGTACTGAAACTGCCTAAATAAATAGCCGCGTTCTAACCAAGAACAGGTAGTGAGTTTTTGGATCTTTCCAGAGTACGTTTTCGAGGGAGTTTTCAATCCTTTCGCAGTAAGTTTGAGTTCTGGACAAGTCAAAAGAATAAGGTTGACCCCCCACCAGCGGTAAGGCAACCTATTCGATATCAAATCAGGAAATATAGTCCGTGTTCGCTATTCTCAGACATCGAGAATCCTACTCGTGATAACTTTAATAATCGTGTTTGTAATAATCCACTAGAGATCTTTATTTTTGTATAAGTGTCGACTTTGTTTTTATATAAGGGCACAAATTTAAAATAAAAAAAACAACAAAGATCAAATACTAGATCTCCTGTGTTTTATTGGAAGTAGATAAAGGGCCAGCGACCTTCTCTTCGGAAAGTACATCGCAGTCCTTGTCGCGACGAATTTAAAAGAGGAACCCGCGACAGAACAACTGGTGGCAGCGGTGGCGATTTTTTTTTAACGCCAATCGACACAAATCAAAACCAGAAAAGGGGATCTTCCGATAAGCAGCAGTAACAAAAAAAAAAGAAAAACAGAAAAACACCAATGTGCTACCCAAGGAAGTTAGACGATACCATTGAAGTCCCGGAAGAAGTTATTATAATACCGGAAGAGGATCCAGAAGAAATCGAAGCAGCAGAAGAATACGACTACGAGTTCGAGATAGACATCGATCCCGAGGAAGAAACCCCCACAGTGGAAGAAGTTTATCTGGAGGTACACCGACAAATTACTCCAGAAAGTGACGAAGAGGCAACGTGGGATTTTGATACATACCAACAAGTAAAGAATCTACTAGAAAATAGACCAATGTAAGTTATAAAATCACATTAGCATAATAGTCATTATATTATATTATTATAACATTACCATTACATTTAGTGAAATAAAATTATTTAAGAAGTGAGTGGAATTGGAATATTTTTTTTTCTTCTAATTAATATAAAAAAAAAAAAGAGGAATACCTATAATACTTTCGTAAAGTAATTTTTCTTCTTTCTCTGACCCAAGTGACCTTTTTGTATCTTCTCGTAAGGCAACAAATTCTTTTTGAGAGTGTCTTTCAAATTTTTTGTCCACAAGTGATTAAAGAAGTGACGTAAAAAAAAAACAAATAAAAATTGTTTTGTTTGTTTTACCAGTGCATCTAAGTTCTATCACATTATCAGCGTTAAATCCTGGTTCCTTATTGTGATACTCTCTAGTATCCCAAGATTGTCATTACAAGAGCTAAGGATTACTCATCTCATCTAGGCCACAAGCAGAACGCTAACCGCCTAGCTAGAGTTTCGCGTTACATACGCCTCCCCGAAATGGCAAACCCTCAAGGCAATGGCGGCGGAGGTAGACCTGTTGCTCCTGTTGGACAGGTTGTACCACCACAGCCTGCACCACCTGCACTTCTTGCACCTCCTGCACTACCAGCAATAAACAGACTCTCGACTAGTGAGGCACGAAATCTCATACCCGAGTATGACGGCAATACGGAGGAGCTTCACAGGTTTTTAGCTTGTTGTGATATATTGTTCTCACAAGCCCAAACTGAGGCAGACAAACTGTTGTACCTCAGCCTGTTAAAGACAAAGCTGACGGGTCCCGCCTATGATCTATTCAAGTATGGAGATTATCCTACTTGGGCAGAACTGAAGGCAGAGCTCAAGTCTCATTTTCAGGAGCATCGCCCGCGAATAGCTATACAGGGTGAACTGCTACGCTTGAGACAAGCTCCAAGAGAAAATGTACAAGACTTTGCTCGCCGAGTAACCAAACAGTTAGCAGATTTAAATAATGCGACTTTAAATGAAGCCCCCCAGTTAGAATCAAGAGCGTTCCTACTTAGCGAAAATGAGCAAAATGCTATCAGGGTATTTGAAGATGGCATCAAAAATGACCAATTAAAAGTCATAATTAAAGCTCGCGCAGAAACTAGACTACGAGCACTGATCACTTTCACTATAGAGCACGATCAGAGAATAGAAGAGGCTCAACAAACCAATCTCCGCTCACCTCAAAATACTCCAATCATTACATGCGAGTATTGTGGAAAAAGGGGCCACCGTAAAGAAAGTTGTTTTAAACGAAAACAACTTCCCCCATTTCCCTCATTTTCAAATATTAAGAATGAGGTCCATAGAATAATATGTGGCTATTGCCACAAGGCAAATCATCGCACCCATGAGTGCAGAAAAAAGATATATGATGAACGCTTTACACGGAGCCCCCAACAAGGCCACCACCGTACAGCGTCATCCTCACAACTACCTCCAAGGTCCTTTACACAAAGGCAACCACAACCAGAACAACCACGACAATTTCGGCAAGTTAGGTGGTCAACACCTACAAATGAGTTCACGGGAAACGAGTTTGCGCGGGAAGAATCGGACGGCGAAGCTCCCCGCCAAGTTATCTCTCAGGCCGTCATTCATCAGCAGCCGCTGAACTAGTAACCCAAAAAATAAGGCTACCTATAAATTTAGAGCAAAACACCCTTCTGATTTCATTACCCTTAAACGTATCTATCAAACCCAGTACTACTTTTATAATAGATACTGGAGCAGAAATTAGTCTTCACAAAGCAGAATCAACTCATGATTTAGCCCTCGTATACGAAAACGAGCGCTGTACAATTTCAACTCTTGCTGGAGCTTATACGCCCACAATTGGCATAACCTACGCCAAAATTAATTTAGTTGACGATGTTACAATCGAACATCCATTTCATTTAATCCCAGGAGGTAGTAAATTAACTTACGATGGAATCCTAGGTATAGACTTCCTTACTAAATACAAATGCAACCTTAATTGTTCAGAAGGTTACATAGAATTAATGACGCCATCAACAGACATAATTGAAAATTACTCAAAACTATGCAGTGAAAATAAAATTGCCAAAGTTAGAGAAAATAAGTATATACAGAGTAATAAAGCTGAGAAATCCACTAAAGAAGTAGATAAAACACAAAATGAAAAATCAAATAAAGAATATGCAGAGGTATTTAAAAAGGCTAAAATACAAAATATAAAAGAGGAAGATAAAAAAAGGTGCATTACCAAATAAATATAAAAGAAAATAATTTAAAAGAGGAACCAATAAAAGGTCCCAAAGAATTACAAAACTTGGAACTTATATCAAGTAAGCACATTGGCATGGACACGCAACGCTACGACTGCGGTTCAGGTCAAGTCATTTAATGTGATAGAGAATTAGGTACGCGACGCTACGACTGCGGCCTAACTCAATCTAGTTCATGTGACACCAATTTGGGTACACGACGCTACGACTGTGGCCCAAATAAAGCTGACTTGAGCAATATAAGTATCCAAGATAATCCCTTACAAAAGGAAGAACCAGAAAAAACTGGTAAAACATATAAAGAAAATACAGCACTGATCTTCTTACAAATCATATATTACCTCTTTTTAATAATTATAAAAAATTCAAAGCTTTCTTTAGAGAAAACCATCAGTTTAAATTCCAGTGTTCATCGAATAGAGGAGAATAAAATTCGAAAATTGTCAGGCCAGAAAAATCTGATAAAATGGCCAGTAGACAAAAATTGCAATACAACTGGTATTAAGGAAGAAAATAACGATGACGAAATTCATCCAAAGGAACCACCTCTCACTCAAAACCAAATCATATTACCTCCTAGGTCAGAAGTCATAATCAACATACCTAATAATGAGACTAGGGAATTATACTGCAAAAAGGAAGAGATTCTACCAGGAATTTTCATAGGGAATACTCTAACCAAACCTGAAAATCAGGTCATCAAAATCCTGATGCTGAACACAAACGAAGAGGAAGTAGTTCTACCAATAAAAGAGATTAATCCATCTTGGGAATATTTAGGTGATTACGAAATCATACAAGCTCAATATGATAATGACCCCGTAGAGAATAGGTTGAAAAAACTTGAAAACACCCTGAGGTTGGATCATTGTAATAAGGAAGAAAGAAAAACCATACTAGACGTATGTCGACAATACAATGAGCTGTTCTATCTGGAGGATGACTCCCTTACTTGTACAGATGCAGCAACGCACACAATACCAGTGAAAGTAGATACAACACCGATATACGTAAAACCATATCGTTTACCAGAATCCCAGAGAGATGAAATCAACAGGCAGATAGGCGAAATGCTGGATCAAGGAATCATAAGTCCAAGCCGAAGCCCTTGGAACTCGCCTTTACTAATAGTCCCAAAGAAGCCAGACGAAACTGGAAAGAAACGATGGCGAATCGTAGTGGACTTTAGGCGTCTAAACGAGGCTACTCTAGGAGATGCCTACCCATTACCAAACATAACTGATATATTAGATCAATTGGGACGATCTAGATATTTTACCACCCTAGATTTGGCAAGCGGATTTCATCAGATTCCCATGGACGAAAAAGACAAGGAAAAAACAGCCTTCAGTACACCATTTGGGCACTACCATTACAATCGTATGCCATTCGGGCTGAAAGGCGCCCCAGCCACTTTCCAGCGGCTCATGAACAATGTCTTGACTGGATTACAAGGATTACACTGCTTTGTGTATCTCGATGACATTGTGATCTATGGATATACTTTAAAAGACCACAATGCAAAATTAGTACAGGTATTCGAAAGATTAAAAAGTCATTTATTAAAATTACAGCCAGATAAATGCCACTTTCTTAAGAAAGAGATTGCTTACTTAGGGCATGTCGTAAGCGCAGATGGAGTTCAACCAGATCCTTCAAAAATAACTGTAGTCAAAACTTATCCCAAACCTAAGAAACCAAAGGATGTCAAAGCATTCCTTGGATTTGTAGGATACTATAGGCGTTTCATACAAAACTTTTCAAAACTAGCAAAACCGTTAACAAAACTGCTAAAAAAGGATGTGCCGTTCCTATGGGACAGCTTTTGTGACGAGTCTTTTAGAACTCTAAAAGAAAAACTGATCACTTCTCCCATACTTGCATACCCAGAATTTGATAAACAATTTATCATTACAACTGACGCAAGTGACTTAGCAGTTGGTGCAGTTCTATCACAAGGCGAAATTGGTAAAGATCGACCCATATGCTATGCTAGTAGAACCTTAAATCCAGCAGAAACAAGGTATTCTACTATCGAGAAGGAATTACTAGCCATTGTATATGCAGTTGAACAATTTCGACCCTATGTATATGGTAGAAATTTTACCATCATAACGGACCACAAACCGCTAGTTTGGTTAATGAAATTAAAGGATTCCACTTCTCGACTCATGAGATGGCGAATCAAGTTAGAAGAGTATGACTACACTATTATACACAAACCAGGCTCATTGAACGCCAACGCAGACGCCTTAAGCAGAATAATCCCTACAGAAGTAGATGAAGAGAAAGCTGTAAATATAATGACCAGAAATCAAGCTAAAAATCAAACCAATGTGACAAGCTTACCGAAACCAGATGACTTATACAGTAAATACATTTCAGCTGTTCATCCAGCTAATAATTTAATAACAGAAATCAGCGATAACTTGTTGAACCAAAAAGGCATCAACCATAAATTCTTCTTATTACCAAAATCTGAAGATGAAACCGAGTCCTATTTGAAAGACCTCTTTCCTGCTACGGAAAATGAGCTTACTACAGACCTTATAAAATGCTATCAAATGAAGAAACATAGTTACATAATAGCTAAAAGTGAAATACCTATGAGAACTATACATAGACGATCACAAACATGTGTTAAACGTATTAATCCAATTTAAAAATCATTGTATTCACAATAAATTTAATGAAATAAAGTTGTCTCTTCCAAACATAGATTTATTAGCGCTCTCAGAACTAAAAAATATGGTTCATTTCATATTAGGAAGCCAAGTTTCTGTTAAAATTTTCTTATCTCGCGTAAAAGTAGTAACAAGCACTGAAGAACAAAAACAAATAATAGAGACGTTTCATTTGTCTCCAATCGGAGGACATCAGGGAATTACACGTACAATTAAGAGGATCCAAACAATGTATAATTGGCCCAGACTCAGTCAGGACGTAGAAAGTTTCATTAAGAAATGCTCATCCTGCCAGGCCAATAAGCTCTCAAAGAATCCGAAAATCCCGATGAAAATAACCACGACCAGTTACAGACCTTTTGAGAAGGTATCACTAGATATAGTGGGACCACTCCCGGTTAGTCACGAAGACAACAGATTCCTCTTGACCTTCCAGGATGATCTTACTAAACATACGGAAGCGATACCTTTGCGCAATGCCGAAGCTCGAACAGTCGCCGAAGCATTTACTACAAAAATAGTCTGTAAACATGGCATACCTGAGTCAATATTAACCGATCAAGGATCTAATTTCCTGAGCGAAATATTTACTCAAATGTGAAAATTATTAAAAATTTCCAAACTACAAACTACCCCATATCATCCCCAAACCAACGGCGCCTTAGAGCGGAGTCACAGGACTCTGGCCGAATATTTACGCCACTACGTAAACCGCGATCCGCTTACATGGGACACATGGATCCCTTACGCAATGTTCGTATACAACACTAGCATACACTCCAGTACTGGATATTCCCCTTATGAACTCTTATACGGATTTCCCCCAAAAATACCTTCCACTATTAAAACTTCTCCAGTCATAAACTACAACTATGACAATTACGCGAATGAACTCCGAGCAAGACTTCAACACAGTCACCAAATTGCTCGAGAAAGTCTGATAAACGCGAAGGAAAAATCCAAACTTACGTATGATAAAAGTACTAAAACCAAATCATATAATATTGGAGACAAGGTACTATTGAAAAATCATGCAAAGAAGAATAAATTATCTCCCATATGGATTGGACCGTATGAAATAGTTGGAATTAATTCCACCGAGAACTCTATGATTAAGATAGGAAATAAGACTAAAACAGCGCATAACAATAATTTAAAATTATATATAGATTAACTTGTAATCAAACATCCTCACTACAGGATTATCTTTTTGGCAATTGTTTTCTGGCAAGCAACACTGGCAACAGCAGCTAACGTGGAACCATTAAGCATTACCCAATTAAGCGCTAACCCCGGAATATATTTCGAGGAAGTAGGACGAGTGGGTTTGTTCAGCAACGATTGGCAAGTAATTATCCACTACGAGCTTAGAGACTTCAACTTTGAATTAGAAAAATTAAGTAACTGTACAGAAAACGCTCGTATTCCTTGTGATTTAATAGAACGATATCATGATAGGTTACCTTTGTGCGACGATATCACACACCAATTACACACTATCAATAGGGCACTAAGACAAAATTCTCTCTTATTAAAACCTGAAACGGGACGGTTTAAGAGAGGCTTGTTTAACGCGGTAGGCATGTTGAGTAAAACTTTATTCGGAACACTAGATGCTGATGACGCCCTAGAGCTAAACGCACATATTGAGAAATTAAATGATGATCACGAATACTTATCACATTTAATTAAAAACCAAACCCTCATAATAGACACTACAGTAAACATTTTTAACAAAACCCGTTTAGCAATCAAGGAACAATTTATACACATAGAAAATAAACTGACGACCTTAAGATCAGCAGTAAACAAAATTAACACACAGATACTCCACCAAAACATAACCACGGACTTAGAAACCATGGTCTCTTTAACAGCATTGATGATGCTACGTTTTCAATCAACTCAAAATCTTCTAATCGATCTAGTAACTGACGTACGTCACGAAAAACCCCATCCATCAATTATCACACCTGACCAAATGAGAATGATTTTAGAAACAATACAGAAAGAAATCCCCGATACCCTCACATTACCCATAAATAAAGACAAAAACAGTTTATTACAATTATATCAAATTAGTTCCGTTCGTACAGACATAGTAGACAAAAGAATAATATTTCATCTCAAAATTCCACTACCTTTCAAGGAAAAATATCAATTAATAAAAGCATATCCACTACCCACTTCATACAAAGATCAGTTTGCATACATTAAACCTTCCTTAGAATATCTTGTCGTTGATTACAATAGAGAACACTATTACCCCTTGAATACAATAGACCTTCGAAATTGTCAGACACATGATCTAGTATCATATCTGTGTCGAATAATCCATCCTATCTTCAATGTTCATTCAAGCAACAACCTGTGTGAAATAGATTTATTAAAGCATAGCAGCAAAGTACCATCTCACTGTAAAATTCAAACAGTACCTCAGTTAGATTTTTGGATTTAACTTTCCCAACCAAACAAATGGCTATTTTCCATGCAAAATCCAGTCACTATTGATACTGTTTGTGGAGATGAAATCAGCTCTAAAATGCTACAAAACACTGGAGTAGCTCAAGTAGCTTCAGGCTGTTACCTAAGAACTAAAGATCTAGTCATACAAGCACACAATATAAAACAAACAGAGCTCAATAATCATTACCTACCTTCTCTTAACCTCACATATACAATGCCACAAATAAAACAAGAAAGCCCTATAGCAAAACAAGTACATGTAATTAGATTTCACGACAACCAGGAATTACAAGACCTTAATGTCGCTATAAAACAACAAGAGAAAGACCTAGAATCACATAGATTAAAAAACTTGTCATTTCATGACATACATCATTACACGCTATCTTACTCAATAATTATCATTGTAATTATTGTCTTTGGAGCAATACTCTCGAGAAAGAAGTTTTTGAAAAATGAAAAAAAAAGAAGAAGATAACAGCGAGCACTTGGAGGAAGTTAAGCATGACACTTCCAACCAACTGATCATGCAAACCGAACACTTACATACATACAGTAGCTAAAGCAAAAATGCGCAGAAACCAATTTCCACAAGCTTTAAATTTTTATTCAGATACACATAAAAAGCTTACAAAAGCCATATGTAAAAAAAAAAAGAGAAGAAAGTAAGCTAAATTAAACTTAAAATTATATATGTAACCCCTAGCATTAGTGAAAATTTTTCTTTTAATTAACGCCTAATTATATGCAAATAATTTTAAACCTTGTGAACTTTTATTTCTTAACTTAATATTACTTACCGCTTAAATAAAAGAAAAACGAGAATTGTAAAACTATATATTAATAACACAAGGAAAAGAGGAAGACCTTATATTTTATACTTTTTTTAACTGTTATACCCCATAGACTAGATACAATTAGATAAGTTAATTAAGGCCTAAAAATATGCAAATATTTTACTTTCAACAAGCAAATTAATGTAACTAGAATAATCCTAAAGATATGCAATAATATAACCAATAACTATTGATGAAATTAATGGATCTAGAATAACCCTAACAATATGCAATAAGACGACTGACAACTAACTTAGAGATATAAAATTAAAAGAATTAATTAATATAAGAAAAGATTAGCACACTGTGAAACCAGAACTCACTTATCAAACAGAAAGTTCCCTCCTGAACTTTCTTTTTCTAAGGGGGATGGTGTAATGAGCCCACAGCCTCATCACTTTCTCCATTTTCCCCAATAGGCTAAACGCCAAAGCCCTATCAATAACTTATCAAATTTCACATTTGCATCATCATCGAATATCATTCTCGAATATCAATAACATCCGGAAATTTCAATTCCCACGGTAAATTCTCAGGAAAGATATTTCAAAAGAACCTTCAAAAATTCATCCTAAAACCAAATGTATACTTACATGCATTAGTTTCGCTTTCTAAGAGCAAATATTTCCGCGTAAACAATGCGACACATTTCCACATTAGTTCCGCATGACCAATTGTTCAAAAAACAAACATTCCCCATATGTGAAAATGCAGTCGCATCACACTGGAAACAATGTCGTTTAACTCATAAAATGTCGCAACCCATTTTCAAGTACACGACGCTTATGCTCTTGAAAATTGACCGTCATATACACCCCACAGCGCTGGGTCCTTGCATCATGAAAATAAACAAACATGCACCATATGTTTACCTTTGCCATGATGCAAGCCACTGCACTGCTGGTTGTGACAATATGTCGGTATACATACAAATTATGTGTTCACTATTGACCAATAGCAGGCATTTTCTTCGCATTCTCTTTGCTCATGCTTAAACGGCTTATACATGTTATGTATAACATTGCCCAATAGAAGCTATTCAATTCGGCTTATGTGCCTGAACGGCGTGCTGCTGCAATGATATCATGCAGCTGGGCGTATTTTATGTTTTAAAGATGAGGAAGTAAATTCCCTCCACGCGTATTTCCGTGTTTTGAATGGCAAGTACTGAAACTGCCTAAATAAATAGCCGCGTTCTAACCAAGAACAGGCAGTGAGTTTTTGGATCTTTCCAGAGTACGTTTTTCGAGGGAGTTTTCAATCCTTTCGCAGTAAGTTTGAGTTCTGGACAAGTCAAAAGAATAAGGTTGACCCCCCACCAGCGGTAAGGCAACCTATTCGATATCAAATCAGGAAATATAGTCCGTGTTCGCTATTCTCAGACATCGAGAATCCTACTCGTGATAACTTTAATAATCGTGTTTGTAATAAATCCACTAGAGATCTTTATTTTTGTATAAGTGTCGACTTTGTTTTTATATAAGTGCACAAATTTAAAATAAAAAAAACAACAAAGATCAAATACTAGATCTCCTGTGTTTTATTGGAAGTAGATAAAGGGCCAGCGACCTTCTCTTCGGAAAGTACATCGCAGTCCTTGTCGCGACGAATTTAAAAGAGGAACCCGCGACAGAACACCTGGCGCAATTAAAATTTGCGACAGTAAAAAATTATTTTTTGAAAAATTTACTGTAGAAAAGGCAATCCCTGGCGTAATTAAAATTTGCGACAGTAAAAAATTATTTTTTGAAAATTTTACTGTAGAAAAGGCAATCCCTGGCGCAAGTAAAATTTGCCGACAGTAAAAAATTATTTTTTGCAAAATTTACTACAGAAAAAGCAATCCCTGGCGCAATTAAAATTTGCGACAGTAAAAAATTATTTTTTGCAAAATTTACTATAGAAGAGGCAATCCCTGACGCAATTAAAATTTGCGACAGTAAAAAATTATTTTTTGAAAAATTTACTATAGAATAGGCAATCCCTGGCGCAAGTAAAATTTGCGACAGTAAAAAAATATTTTTTGAAAAATTTACTGTAGAAAAGGCAATACCTGGCGCAATTAAAATTTGCGACAGTAGAAAATTATTTTTTGAAAAATTTACTATAGAAAAGGCAATCACTGGCGTAATTAAAATTTGCAAGAGTAAAAAATTATTTTTTGAAAAATTTACTATAGAAAAGGCAATCCCTGGCGCAATTAAAATTTGCGACAGTAAAAAATTAATTTTTGAAATACTTACTATAGAAAAGGCAATCCTTGGCGCAATTAAAATTTGCGACAGTAAAAAATTATTTTTTGAAAAATTTACTGTAGAAAAGGCAATCCCTGGCGTAATTAAAATTTGCGACAATAGAAAATTATTTTTAGAAAAATTTACTATAGAAAAGGCAATCCCTGGCGTAATTAAAATTTGCGACAGTAAAAAATTATTTTTTGAAAAATTTACTATAGAAAAGGCAATCCCTGGTGTAATTAAAATTTGCGACAGTAAAAAATTAATTTTTGAAAAATTTACTATAGAAAAGGCAATCCCTGGCGTAATTAAAATTTGCGACAGTAAAAAATTATTTTTTGAAAAATTTACTATAGAAAAGGCAATCCCTGGCGTATTTAAAATTTGCGACAGTAAAAAATTATTTTTTGAAAAATTTACTGTAGAAAAGGCAATCCCTGGCGCAATTAAAATTTGCGACAGTAAAAAATTATTTTTTGAAAAATTTACTGAAGAAAAGGCAATCCCTGGCGTAATTAAAATTTGCGACAGTAAAAAATTATTTTTTGAATAATTTACTGTAGAAAAGGCAATGCCTGGCGCAATTAAAATTTGCGACAGTAATAAATTATTTTTTGAAAAATTTACTGTAGAAAAGGCAATCCCTGGCGCAATTAAAATTTGCGACAGTAAAAAATTATTTTTTGCAAAAATTACTATAGAAGAGGCAATCCCTGGCGCAATTAAAATTTGCGACAGTAAAAAATTATTTTTTGAAAAATTTACTATAGAATAGGCAATCCCTGGCGCAAGTAAAATTTGCGACAGTAAAAAATTATTTTTTGAAAAATTTACTGTAGAAAAGGCAATCCCTGTCGCAATTAAAATTTGCGACAGTAGAAAATTATTTTTTGAAAAATTTACTATAGAAAAGGCAATCCCTGGCGTAATTAAAATTTGCAACAGTAAAAAATTATTTTTTGAAAAATTTACTATAGAAAAGGTAACCCCTGGCGTAATTAAAATTTGCGACAGTAAAAAATTATTTTTTGCAAAATTTACTATAGAAGAAGCAATCCCTGGCTTATTTAAAATTTGCGACAGTAAAAAATTAATTTTTGAAAAATTTACTATAGAAAAGGCAATCCCTGGCGCAATAAAAATTTGCGACAGTAATAAATTAATTATTGAAAAATTTACTATAGAAATGGCAATAACTGGCGTATTTAAAATTTGCGACAGTAGAAAATTATTTTTTGAAAAATTTACTGTAGAAAAGGCAATCCCTGGCGCAATTAAAATTTGCGACAGTAAAAAATTATTTTTTGAAAAATTTACTGTAGAAAAGGCAATCCCTGGCGCAAGTAAAATTTGCGACAGTAAAAAATTATTTTTTGCAAAATTTACTACAGAAAAAGCAATCCCTGGCTTATTTAAAATTTGCGACAGTAAAAAATTAATTTTTGAAAAATTTACTATAGAAAAGGCAATCCCTGGCGCAATAAAAATTTGCGACAGTAATAAATTAATTATTGAGAAATTTACTATAGAAAAGGCAATCCCTGGCGTATTTAAAATTTGCGACAGTAAAAAATTTACTGTAGAAAAGGCAATCCCTGGCGCAATTAAAATTTGCGACAGTAAAAAATTATTTTTTGCAAAATTTACTATAGAAGAGGCAATCCCTGGCGCAATTAAAATTTGCGACAGTAAAAAATTATTTTTTGAAAAATTTACTGTAGAATAGGCAATCCCTGGCGCAAGTAAAATTTGCGACAGTAGGAAATTATTTTTTGAAAAATTTACTATAGAAAAGGCAATCCCTGGCGTAATTAAAATTTGCGACAGTAAAAAATTATATTTTGAAAAATTTACTATAGAAAAGGCAATCCCTGGTGTAATTAAAATTTGCGACAGTAAAAAATTATTTTTTGAAAAATTTACTATAGAAAAGGCAATCCCTGGCGTAATTAAAATTTGCGACAGTAAAAAATTATTTTTTGAAAAATTTACTATAGAAAAGGCAATCCCTGGCGTATTTAAAATTTGCGACAGTAAAAAATTATTTTTTGAAAAATTTACTGTAGAAAAGGCAATCCCTGGCGCAATTAAAATTTGCGACAGTAAAAAATTATTTTTTGAAAAATTTACTGAAGAAAAGGCAATCCCTGGCGTAATTAAAATTTGCGACAGTAAAAAATTATTTTTTAATAATTTACTGTAGAAAAGGCAATGCCTGGCGCAATTAAAATTTGCGACAGTAAAAAATTATTTTTTGAAAAATTTACTGTAGAAAAGGCAACCCCTGGCGCAATTAAAATTTGCGACAGTAAAAAATTATTTTTTGAAAAATTTACTGTAGAAAAGGCAATCCCTGGCGCAATTAAAATTTGAGACAGTAAAAAATTATTTTTTGAAAAATTTACTGTAGAAAAGGAAATCCCTGGCGAAATTAAAATTTGCAACAGTAAAAAATTATTTTTTGAAAAGTTTACTATAGAAAAGGTAACCCCTGGCGTAATTAAAATTTGCGACAGTAAAAAATTATTTTTTGCAAAATTTACTATAGAAGAAGCAATCCCTGGCGCAAGTAAAATTTGCGACAGTAAAAAATTATTTTTTGAAAAATTTACTGTAGAAAAGGCAATCCCTGTCGCAATTAAAATTTGCGACAGTAGAAAATTATTTTTTGAAAAATTTACTATAGAAAAGGCAATCCCTGGCGTAATTAAAATTTGCAACAGTAAAAAATTATTTTTTGAAAAATTTACTGAAGAAAGGGCAATCCCTGGCGTAATTAAAATTTGCGACAGTAAAAAATTATTTTTTGAATAATTTACTGTAGAAAAGGCAATGCCTAGCGCAATTAAAATTTGCGACAGTAAAAAATTATTTTTTGTAAAATTTACTGTAGAAAAGGCAATCCCTGGCGCAATTAAAATTTGCGACAGTAAAAAATTATTTTTTGCAAAAATTACTATAGAAGAGGCAATCCCTGGCGCAATTAAAATTTGCGACAGTAAAAAATTATTTTTTGAAAAATTTACTATAGAATAGGCGATCCCTGGCGCAAGTAAAATTTGCGACAGTAAAAAATTATTTTTTGAATAATTTACTGTAGAAAAGGCAATGCCTGGCGTAATTAAAATTTGCGACAGTAAAAAATTATTTTTTGCAAAATTTACTGTAGAAAAGGCAATACTTGGCGCAATTAAAATTTGCGACAGTAGAAAATTATTTTTTGAAAAATTTACTATAGAAGAGGCAATCACTGGCGTAATTAAAATTTGCAAGAGTAAAAAATTATTTTTTGAAAAATTTACTATAGAAAAGGCAATCCCTGGCGCAATTAAAATTTGCGACAGTAAAAAATTAATTTTTGAAATACTTACTATAGAAAAGGCAATCCTTGGCGCAATTAAAATTTGCGACAGTAAAAAATTATTTTTTGAAAAATTTACTGTAGAAATGGCAATCCCTGGCGTAATTAAAATTTGCGACAATAGAAAATTATTTTTAGTAAAATTTACTATAGAAAAGGCAATCCCTGGCGTAATTAAAATTTGCGACAGTAAAAAATTATTTTTTGAAAAATTTACTGGAGAAAAGGCAATCCCTGGCGTAATTAAAATTTGCGACAGTAAAAAATTATTTTTTGAATAATTTACTGTAGAAAAGGCAATGCCTGGCGCAATTAAAATTTGCGACAGAAAAAAATTATTTTTTGAAAAATTTACTGTAGAAAAGGCAATCCCTGGCGCAATTAAAATTTGCGACAGTAAAAAATTATTTTTTGCAAAAATTACTATAGAAGAGGCAATCCCTGGCTTGTTTAAAATTTGCGACAGTAAAAAATTAATTTTTGAAAAATTTGCTATAGAAAAGGCAATCCCTGGCGCAATAAAAATTTGCGACAGTAATAAATTAATTATTGAAAAATTTACTATAGAAATGGTAATCCCTGGCGTATTTAAAATTTGCGACAGTAGAAAATTATTTTTTGAAAAATTTACTGTAGAAAAGGCAATCCCTGGCGCAATTAAAATTTGCGACAGTAAAAAATTATTTTTTGAAAAATTTACTGTAGAAAAGGCAATCCCTGGCGCAAGTAAAATTTGCGACAGTAAAAAATTATTTTTTGCAAAATTTACTACAGATAAAGCAATCCCTGGCTTATTTAAAATTTGCGACAGTAAAAAATTAATTTTTGAAAAATTTACTATAGAAAAGGCAATCCCTGGCGCAATAAAAATTTGCGACAGTAATAAATTAATTATTGAAAAATTTACTATAGAAAAGGCAATCCCTGGCGTATTTAAAATTTGCGACAGTAAAAAATTATTTTTTGCAAAATTTACTATAGAAGAGGCAATCCCTGGCGCAATTAAAATTTGCGACAGTAAAAAATTATTTTTTGAAAAATTTACTGTAGAAAAGGCAATCCCTGGCGCAATTAAAATTTGCGACAGTAAAAAATTATTTTTTGCAAAATTTACTATAGAAGAGGCAATCCCTGACGCAATTAAAATTTGCGACAGTAAAAAATTATTTTTTGAAAAATTTACTATAGAATAGGCAATCCCTGGCGCAAGTAAAATTTGCGACAGTAAAAAAATATTTTTTGAAAAATTTACTGTAGAAAAGGCAATACCTGGCGCAATTAAAATTTGCGACAGTAGAAAATTATTTTTTGAAAAATTTACTATAGAAAAGGCAATCACTGGCGTAATTAAAATTTGCAAGAGTAAAAAATTATTTTTTGAAAAATTTACTATAGAAAAGGCAATCCCTGGCGCAATTAAAATTTGCGACAGTAAAAAATTAATTTTTGAAATACTTACTATAGAAAAGGCAATCCTTAGCGCAATTAAAATTTGCGACAGTAAAAAATTATTTTTTGAAAAATTTACTGTAGAAAAGGCAATCCCTGGCGTAATTAAAATTTGCGACAATAGAAAATTATTTTTAGAAAAATTTACTATAGAAAAGGCAATCCCTGGCGTAATTAAAATTTGCGACAGTAAAAAATTATTTTTTGAAAAATTTACTATAGAAAAGGCAATCCCTGGTGTAATTAAAATTTGCGACAGTAAAAAATAAATTTTTGAAAAATTTACTATAGAAAAGGCAATCCCTGGCGTAATTAAAATTTGCGACAGTAAAAAATTATTTTTTGAAAAATTTACTATAGAAAAGGCAATCCCTGGCGTATTTAAAATTTGCGACAGTAAAAAATTATTTTTTGAAATATTTACTGTAGAAAAGGCAATCCCTGGCGCAATTAAAATTTGCGACAGTAAAAAATTATTTTTTGAAAAATTTACTGAAGAAAAGGGAATCCCTGGCGTAATTAAAATTTGCGACAGTAAAAATTTATTTTTTGGATAATTTACTGTAGAAAAGGCAATGCCTGGCGCAATTAAAATTTGCGACAGTATAAAATTATTTTTTGAAAAATTTACTGTAGAAAAGGCAATCCCTGGCGCAATTAAAATTTGCGACAGTAAAAAATTATTTTTTGCAAAAATTACTATAGAAGAGGCAATCCCTGGCGCAATTAAAATTTGCGAGAGTAAAAAATTATTTTTTGAAAAATTCACTATAGAATAGGCAATCCCTGGCGCAAGTAAAATTTGCGACAGTAAAAAATTATTTTTTGAAAAATTTACTGTAGAAAAGGCAATCCCTGTCGCAATTAAAATTTGCGACAGTAGAAAATTATTTTTTGAAAAATTTACTATAGAAAAGGCAATCCCTGGCGTAATTAAAATTTGCAACAGTAAAAAATTATTTTTTGAAAAATTTACTATAGAAAAGGTAACCCCTGGCGTAATTAAAATTTGCGACAGTAAAAAATTATTTTTTGCAAAATTTACTATAGAAGAAGCAATCCCTGGCTTATTTAAAATTTGCGACAGTAAAAAATTAATTTTTGAAAAATTTACTATAGAAAAGGCAATCCCTGGCGCAATAAAAATTTGCGACAGTAATGAATTAATTATTGAAAAATTTACTATAGAAATGGCAATCCCTGGCGTATTTAAAATTTGCGACAGTAGAAAATTATTTTTTGAAAAATTTACTGTAGAAAAGGCAATCCCTGGCGCAATTAAAATTTGCGACAGTAAAAAATTATTTTTTGAAAAATTTACTGTAGAAAAGGCAACCCTGGCGCAAGTAAAATTTGCGACAGTAAAAAATTATTTTTTGCAAAATTTACTACAGAAAAAGCAATCCCTGGCTCATTTAAAATTTGCGACAGTAAAAAATTAATTTTTGAAAAATTTACTATAGAAAAGGTAACCCCTGGCGTAATTAAAATTTGCGACAGTAAAAAATTATTTTTTGCAAAATTTACTATAGAAGAAGCAATCCCTGGCGCAAGTAAAATTTGCGACAGTAAAAAATTATTTTTTGAAAAATTTACTGTAGAAAAGGCAATCCCTGTCGCAATTAAAATTTGCGACAGTAGAAAATTATTTTTTGAAAAATTTACTATAGAAAAGGCAATCCCTGGCGTAATTAAAATTTGCAACAGTAAAAAATTATTTTTTGAAAAATTTACTGAAGAAAAGGCAATCCCTGGCGTAATTAAAATTTGCGACAGTAAAAAATTATTTTTTGAATAATTTACTGTAGAAAAGGCAATGCCTGGCGCAATTAAAATTTGCGACAGTAAAAAATTATTTTTTGAAAAATTTACTGTAGAAAAGGCAATCCCTGTCGCAATTAAAAGTTGCGACAGTAAAAAATTATTTTTTGCAAAAATTACTATAGAAGAGGCAATCCCTGGCGCAATTAAAATTTGCGACAGTAAAAAATTATTTTTTGAAAAATTTACTATAGAATAGGCAATCCCTGGCGCAAGTAAAATTTGCGACAGTAAAAAATTATATTTTGAAAAATTTACTGTAGAAAAGGCAATCCCTGTCGCAATTAAAATTTGCGACAGTAGAAAATTATTTTTTGAAAAATTTACTATAGAAAAGGCAATCCCTGGCGTAATTAAAATTTGCAACAGTAAAAAATTATTTTTTGAAAAATTTACTATAGAAAAGGTAACCCCTGGCGTAATTAAAATTTGCGACAGTAAAAAATTATTTTTTGCAAAATTTACTGTAGAAAAGGCAATACTTGGCGCAATTAAAATTTGCGACAGTAGAAAATTATTTTTTGAAAAATTTACTATAGAAGAGGCAATCACTGGCGTAATTAAAATTTGCAAGAGTAAAAAATTATTTTTTGAAAAATTTACTATAGAAAAGGCAATCCCTGGCGCAATTAAAATTTGCGACAGTAAAAAATTAATTTTTGAAATACTTACTATAGAAAAGGCAATCCTTGGCGCAATTAAAATTTGCGACAGTAAAAAATTATTTTTTGAAAAATTTACTGTAGAAAAGGCAATCCCTGGCGTAATTAAAATTTGCGACAATAGAAAATTATTTTTAGTAAAATTTACTATAGAAAAGGCAATCCCTGGCGCAATTAAAATTTGCGACAGTAAAAAATTATTTTTTGAAAAATTTACTGAAGAAAAGGCAATCCCTGGCGTAATTAAAATTTGCGACAGTAAAAAATTATTTTTTGAATAATTTACTGTAGAAAAGGCAATGCCTGGCGCAATTAAAATTTGCGACAGTAAAAAATTATTTTTTGAAAAATTTACTGTAGAAAAGGCAATCCCTGGCGCAATTAAAATTTGCGACAGTAAAAAATTATTTTTTGCAAAAATTATTATAGAAGAGGCAATCCCTGGCGCAATTAAAATTTGCGACAGTAAAAAATTATTTTTTGAAAAATTTACTATAGAATAGGCAATCCCTGGCGCAAGTAAAATTTGCGACAGTAAAAAATTATATTTTGAAAAATTTACTGTAGAAAAGGCAATCCCTGTCGCAATTAAATTTTGCGACAGTAGAAAATTATTTTTTGAAAAATTTACTATAGAAAAGGCAATCCCTGGCGTAATTAAAATTTGCAACAGTAAAAAAATATTTTTTGAAAAATTTACTATAGAAAAGGTAACCCCTGGCGTAATTAAAATTTGCGACAGTAAAAAATTATTTTTTGCAAAATTTACTATAGAAGAAGCAATCCCTGGCTTATTTAAAATTTGCGACAGTAAAAAATTAATTTTTGAAAAATTTACTATAGAAAAGGCAATCCCTGGCGCAATAAAAATTTGCGACAGTAATAAATTAATTATTGAAAAATTTACTATAGAAATGGTAATCCCTGGCGTATTTAAAATTTGCGACAGTAGAAAATTATTTTTTAAAAAATTTACTGTAGAAAAGGCAATCCCTGGCGCAATTAAAATTTGCGACAGTAAAAAATTATTTTTTGAAAAATTTACTGTAGAAAAGGCAATCCCTGGCGCAAGTAAAATTTGCGACAGTAAAAAATTATTTTTTGCAAAATTTACTACAGATAAAGCAATCCCTGGCTTATTTAAAATTTGCGACAGTAAAAAATTAATTTTTGAAAAATTTACTATAGAAAAGGCAATCCCTGGCGCAATAAAAATTTGCGACAGTAATAAATTAATTATTGAAAAATTTACTATAGAAAAGGCAATCCCTGGCGTATTTAAAATTTGCGACAGTAAAAAATTATTTTTTGCAAAATTTACTATAGAAGAGGCAATCCCTGGCGCAATTAAAACTTGCGACAGTAAAAAGTTATTTTTTGAAAAATTTACTGTAGAAAAGGCAATCCCTGGCGCAATTAAAATTTGCGACAGTAAAACATTATTTTTTGCAAAATTTACTATAGAAGAGGCAATCCCTGACGCAATTAAAATTTGCAACAGTAAAAAATTATTTTTTGAAAAATTTACTATAGAATAGGCAATCCCTGGCGCAATTAAAATTTGCGACAGTAAAAAAATATTTTTTGAAAAATTTACTGTAGAAAAGGCAATACCTGGGGCAATTAAAATTTGCGACAGTAGAAAATTATTTTTTGAAAAATTTACTATAGAAAAGGCAATCACTGGCGTAATTAAAATTTGCAAGAGTAAAAAATTATTTTTTGAAAAATTTACTATAGAAAAGGCAATCCCTGGCGCAATTAAAATTTGCGACAGTAAAAAATTAATTTTTGAAATACTTACTATAGAAAAGGCAATCCTTGGCGCAATTAAAATTTGCGACAGTAAAAAATTATTTTTTGAAAAATTTACTGTAGAAAAGGCAATCCCTGGCGTAATTAAAATTTGCGACAATAGAAAATTATTTTTAGAAAAATTTACTATAGAAAAGGCAATCCCTGGCGTAATTAAAATTTGCGACAGTAAAAAATTATTTTTTGAAAAATTTACTATAGAAAAGGCAATCCCTGGTGTAATTAAAATTTGCGACAGTAAAAAATAAATTTTTGAAAAATTTACTATAGAAAAGGCAATCCCTGGCGTAATTAAAATTTGCGACAGTAAAAAATTATTTTTTGAAAAATTTACTATAGAAAAGGCAATCCCTGGCGTATTTAAAATTTGCGACAGTAAAAAATTATTTTTTGAAATATTTACTGTAGAAAAGGCAATCCCTGGCGCAATTAAAATTTGCGACAGTAAAAAATTATTTTTTGAAAAATTTACTGAAGAAAAGGCAATCCCTGGCGTAATTAAAATTTGCGACAGTAAAAAATTATTTTTTGGATAATTTACTGTAGAAAAGGCAATGCCTGGCGCAATTAAAATTTGCGACAGTAAAAAATTATTTTTTGAAAAATTTACTGTAGAAAAGGCAATCCCTGGCGCAATTAAAATTTGCGACAGTAAAAAATTATTTTTTGCAAAAATTACTATAGAAGAGGCAATCCCTGGCGCAATTAAAATTTGCGACAGTAAAAAATTATTTTTTGAAAAATTCACTATAGAATAGGCAATCCCTGGCGCAAGTAAAATTTGCGACAGTAAAAAATTATTTTTTGAAAAATTTACTGTAGAAAAGGCAATCCCTGTCGCAATTAAAATTTGCGACAGTAGAAAATTATTTTTTGAAAAATTTACTATAGAAAAGGCAATCCCTGGCGTAATTAAAATTTGCAACAGTAAAAAATTATTTTTTGAAAAATTTACTATAGAAAAGGTAACCCCTGGCGTAATTAAAATTTGCGACAGTAAAAAATTATTTTTTGCAAAATTTACTATAGAAGAAGCAATCCCTGGCTTATTTAAAATTTGCGACAGTAAAAAATTAATTTTTGAAAAATTTACTATAGAAAAGGCAATCCCTGGCGCAATAAAAATTTGCGACAGTAATGAATTAATTATTGAAAAATTTACTATAGAAATGGCAATCCCTGGCGTATTTAAAATTTGCGACAGTAGAAAATTATTTTTTGAAAAATTTACTGTAGAAAAGGCAATCCCTGGCGCAATTAAAATTTGCGACAGTAAAAAATTATTTTTTGAAAAATTTACTGTAGAAAAGGCAACCCTGGCGCAAGTAAAATTTGCGACAGTAAAAAATTATTTTTTGCAAAATTTACTACAGAAAAAGCAATCCCTGGCTCATTTAAAATTTGCGACAGTAAAAAATTAATTTTTGAAAAATTTACTATAGAAAAGGCAATCCCTGGCGCAATAAAAATTTGCGACAGTAATAAATTAATTATTGAAAAATTTACTATAGAAATGGCAATCCCTGGCGTATTTAAAATTTGCGACAGTAAAAAATTATTTTTTGCAAAATTTACTATAGAAGAGGCAATCCCTGGCGCAATTAAAATTTGCGACAGTAAAAAATTATTTTTTGAAAAATTTACTGTAGAAAAGGCAATCCCTGGCGCAATTAAAATTTGCGACAGTAGAAAATTATTTTTTGAAAAATTTACTATAGAAAAGGCAATCCCTGGCGTAATTAAAATTTGCAACAGTGAAAAATTATTTTTTGAAAAATTTACTATAGAAAAGGCAATACCTGGCGTAATTAAAATTTGCAACAGTAAAAAATTATTTTTTGAAAAATTTACTATAGAAAAGGTAACCCCTGGCGTAATTAAAATTTGCGACAGTAATAAATTAATTATTGAAAAATTTACTATAGAAAAGGCAATCCCTGGCGTATTTAAAATTTGCGACAGTAAAAAATTATTTTTTGCAAAATATACTATAGAAGAGGCAATCCCTGGCGCAATTAAAATTTGCGACAGTAAAAAATTATTTTTTGAAAAATTTACTGTAGAATAGGCAATCCCTGGCGCAAGTAAAATTTGCGGCAGTAGGAAATTATTTTTTGAAAAATTTACTATAGAAAAGGCAATCCCTGGCGTAATTAAAATTTGCGACAGTAAAAAATTATATTTTGAAAAATTTACTATAGAAAAGGCAATCCCTGGCGTATTTAATATTTGCGACAGTAAAAAATTAATTTTTGAAAAATTTACTATAGAAAAGGCAATCCCTGGCGTAATTAAAATTTGCGACAGTAAAAAATTATTTTTTGAAAAATTTACTATAGAAAAGGCAATCCCTGGCGTATTTAAAATTTGCGACAGTAAAAAATTATTTTTTGAAAAATTTACTATAGAAAAGGCAATCCCTGGTGTAATTAAAATTTGCGACAGTAAAAAATTAATTTTTGAAAAATTTACTATAGAAAAGGCAATCCCTGGCGTAATTAAAATTTGCGACAGTAAAAAATTATTTTTTGAAAAATTTACTATAGAAAAGGCAATCCCTGGCGTATTTAAAATTTGCGACAGTAAAAAATTATTTTTTGAAAAATTTACTGTAGAAAAGGCAATCCCTGGCGCAATTAAAATTTGCGACAGTAAAAAATTATTTTTTGAAAAATTTACTGAAGAAAAGGCAATCCCTGGCGTAATTAAAATTTGCGACAGTAAAAAATTATTTTTTGAATAATTTACTGTAGAAAAGGCAATGCCTGGCGCAATTAAAATTTGCGACAGTAAAAAATTATTTTTTGAAAAATTTTCTGTAGAAAAGGCAATCCCTGGCGCAATTAAAATTTGCGACAGTAAAAAATTATTTTTTGCAAAATTTACTATAGAAGAGGCAATCCCTGACGAAATTAAAATTTGCGACAGTAAAAAATTATTTTTTGAAAAATTTACTATAGAATAGGCAATCCCTGGCGCAAGTAAAATTTGCGACAGTAAAAAAATATTTTTTGAAAAATTTACTGTAGAAAAGGCAATACCTGGCGCAATTAAAATTTGCGACAGTAGAAAATTATTTTTTGAAAAATTTACTATAGAAAAGGCAATCACTGGCGTAATTAAAATTTGCAAGAGTAAAAAATTATTTTTTGAAAAATTTACTATAGAAAAGGCAATCCCTGTCGCAATTAAAATTTGCGACAGTAAAAAATTAATTTTTGAAATACTTACTATAGAAAAGGCAATCTTTGGCGCAATTAAAATTTGCGACAGTAAAAAATTATTTTTTGAAAAATTTACTGTAGAAAAGGCAATCCCTGGCGTAATTAAAATTTGCGACAATAGAAAATTATTTTTAGAAAAATTTACTATAGAAAAGGCAATCCCTGGCGTAATTAAAATTTGCGACAGTAAAAAATTATTTTTTGAAAAATTTACTATAGAAAAGGCAATCGCTGGTGTAATTAAAATTTGCGACAGTAAAAAATTAATTTTTGAAAAATTTACTATAGAAAAGGCAATCCCTGGCGTAATTAAAATTTGCGACAGTTAAAAATTATTTTTTGAAAAATTTACTATAGAAAAGGCAATCCCTGGCGTATTTAAAATTTGCGACAGTAAAAAATTATTTTTTGAAAAATTTACTGTAGAAAAGGCAATCCCTGGCGCAATTAAAATTTGCGACAGTAAAAAATTATTTTTTGAAAAATTTACTGAAGAAAAGGCAATCCCTGGCGTAATTAAAATTTGCGACAGTAAAAAATTATTTTTTGAATAATTTACTGTAGAAAAGGCAATCCCTGTCGCAATTAAAATTTGCGACAGTAGAAAATTATTTTTTGAAAAATTTACTATAGAAAAGGCAATCCCTGGCGTAATTAAAATTTGCAACAGTAAAAAATTATTTTTTGAAAAATTTACTATAGAAAAGGTAACCCCTGGCGTAATTAAAATTTGCGACAGTAAAAAATTATTTTTTGCAAAATTTACTATAGAAGAAGCAATCCCTGGCTTATTTAAAATTTGCGACAGTAAAAAATTAATTTTTGAAAAATTTACTATAGAAAAGGCAATCCCTGGCGCAATAAAAATTTGCGACAGTAATAAATTAATTATTGAAAAATTTACTATAGAAATGGCAACCCCTGGCGTATTTAAAATTTGCGACAGTAGAAAATTATTTTTTGAAAAATTTACTGTAGAAAAGGCAATCCCTGGCGCAGTTAAAATTTGCGACAGTAAAAAATTATTTTTTGAAAAATTTACTGTAGAAAAGGCAATCCCTGGCGCAAGTAAAATTTGCGAAAGTAAAAAATTATTTTTTGCAAAATTTACTACAGAAAAAGCAATCCCTGGCTTATTTAAAATTTGCGACAGTAAAAAATTAATTTTTGAAAAATTTACTATAGAAAAGGCAATCCCTGGCGCAAAAAAATTTGCGACAGTAATAAATTAATTATTGAAAAATTTACTATAGAAAAGGCAATCCCTGGCGTATTTAAAATTTGCGACAGTAAAAAATTATTTTTTGCAAAATTTACTATAGAAGAGGCAATCCCTGGCGCAATTAAAATTTGCGACAGTAAAAAATTATTTTTTGAAAAATTTACTGTAGAATAGGCAATCCCTGGCGCAAGTAAAATTTGCGACAGTACGAAATTATTTTTTGAAAAATTTACTATAGAAAAGGCAAACCCTGGCGTAATTAAAATTTGCGACAGTAAAAAATTATATTTTGAAAAATTTACTATAGAAAAGGCAATCCCTGGCGCAATTAAAATTTGCGACAGTAAAAAATTATTTTTTGAAAAATTTACTGTAGAAAAGGCAATCCCTGGCGCAATTAAAATTTGCGACAGTAGAAAATTATTTTTTGAAAGATTTACTATAGAAAAGGCAATCCCTGGCGTAATTAAAATTTGCAACAGTGAAAAATTATTTTTTGAAAAATTTACTATAGAAAAGGCAATACCTGGCGTAATTAAAATTTGCAACTGTAAAAAATTATTTTTTGAAAAATTTACTATAGAAAAGGTAACCCCTGGCGTAATTAAAATTTGCGACAGTAATAAATTAATTATTGAAAAATTTACTATAGAAAAGGCAATCCCTGGCGTATTTAAAATTTGCGACAGTAAAAAATTATTTTTTGCAAAATTTACTATAGAAGAGGCAATCCCTGGCGCAATTAAAATTTGCGACAGTAAAAAATTATTTTTTGAAAAATTTACTGTAGAATAGGCAATCCCTGGCGCAAGTAAAATTTGCGACAGTAGGAAATTATTTTTTGAAAAATTTACTATAGAAAAGGCAATCCCTGGCGTAATTAAAATTTGCGACAGTAAAAAATTATATTTTGAAAAATTTACTATAGAAAAGGCAATCCCTGGCGTATTTAATATTTGCGACAGTAAAAAATTAATTTTTGAAAAATTTACTATAGAAAAGGCAATCCCTGGCGTAATTAAAATTTGCGACAGTAAAAAATTATTTTTTGAAAAATTTACTATAGAAAAGGCAATCCCTGGCGTATTTAAAATTTGCGACAGTAAAAAATTATTTTTTGAAAAATTTACTATAGAAAAGGCAATCCCTGGTGTAATTAAAATTTGCGACAGTAAAAAATTAATTTTTGAAAAATTTACTATAGAAAAGGCAATCCCTGGCGTAATTAAAATTTGCGACAGTAAAAAATTATTTTTTGAAAAATTTACTATAGAAAAGGCAATCCCTGGCGTATTTAAAATTTGCGACAGTAAAAAATAATTTTTTGAAAAATTTACTGTAGAAAAGGCAATCCCTGGCGCAATTAAAATTTGCGACAGTAAAAAATTATTTTTTGAAAAATTTACTGAAGAAAAGGCAATCCCTGGCGTAATTAAAATTTGCGACAGTAAAAAATTATTTTTTGAATAATTTACTGTAGAAAAGGCAATGCCTGGCGCAATTAAAATTTGCGACAGTAAAAAATTATTTTTTGAAAAATTTACTGTAGAAAAGGCAATCCCTGGCGCAATTAAAATTTGCGACAGTAAAAAATTATTTTTTGCAAAATTTACTATAGAAGAGGCAATCCCTGGCGTATTTAAAATTTGAGACAGTAAAAAATTATTTTTTGAAAAATTTACTGTAGAAAAGGCAATCCCTGGCGCAATTAAAATTTGCGACAGTAGAAAATTATTTTTTGAAAAATTTACTATAGAAAAGGCAATCCCTGGCGTAATTAAAATTTGCAACAGTAAAAAATTATTTTTTGAAAAATTTACTATAGAAAAGGTAACCCCTGGCGTAATTAAAATTTGCGACAGTAAAAAAATTATTTTTTGCAAAATTTACTATAGAAGAAGCAATCCCTGGCTTATTTAAAATTTGCGACAGTAAAAAATTAATTTTTGAAAAATTTACTATAGTAAAGGCAATCCCTGGCGCAATAAAAATTTGCGACAGTAATAAATTAATTATTGAAAAATTTACTATAGAAATGGCAACCCCTGGCGTATTTAAAATTTGCGACAGTAGAAAATTATTTTTTGAAAAATTTACTGTAGAAAAGGCAATCCCTGGCGCAGTTAAAATTTGCGACAGTAAAAAATTATTTTTTGAAAAATTTACTGTAGAAAAGGCAATCCCTGGCGCAAGTAAAATTTGCGAAAGTAAAAAATTATTTTTTGCAAAATTTACTACAGAAAAAGCAATCCCTGGCTTATTTAAAATTTGCGACAGTAAAAAATTAATTTTTGAAAAATTTACTATAGAAAAGGCAATCCCTGGCGCAAAAAAATTTGCGACAGTAATAAATTAATTATTGAAAAATTTACTATAGAAAAGGCAATCCCTGGCGTATTTAAAATTTGCGACAGTAAAAAATTATTTTTTGCAAAATTTACTATAGAAGAGGCAATCCCTGGCGCAATTAAAATTTGCGACAGTAAAAAATTATTTTTTGAAAAATTTACTGTAGAATAGGCAATCCCTGGCGCAAGTAAAATTTGCGACAGTAGGAAATTATTTTTTGAAAAATTTACTATAGAAGAGGCAATCCCTGGCGTAATTAAAATTTGCGACAGTAAAAAATTATTTTTTGAAAAATTTACTGTAGAATAGGCAATCCCTGGCGCAATTAAAATTTGCGACAGTAAAAAATAATTTTTTGAAAAATTTACTATAGAAAAGGCAATCCCTGGCGTAATTAAAATTTGCGACAGTAAAAAATTATATTTTGAAAAATTTACTATAGAAAAGGCAATCCCTGGCGTATTTAATATTTGCGACAGTAAAAAATTAATTTTTGAAAAATTTACTATAGAAAAGGCAATCCCTGGCGTAATTAAAATTTGCGACAGTAAAAAATTATTTTTTGAAAAATTTACTATAGAAAAGGCAATCCCTGGCATATTTAAAATTTGCGACAGTAAAAAATTATTTTTTGAAAAATTTACTGTAGAAAAGGCAATGCCTGGCGCAATTAAAATTTGCGACAGTAAAAAATTATTTTTTGAAAAATTTACTGTAGAAAAGGCAATCCCTGGCGCAATTAAAATTTGCGACAGTAAAAAATTATTTTTTGCAAAATTTACTATAGAAGAGGCAATCCCTGGCGTATTTAAAATTTGAGACAGTAAAAAATTATTTTTTGAAAAATTTACTGTAGAAAAGGCAATCCCTGGCGCAATTAAAATTTGCGACAGTAGAAAATTATTTTTTGAAAAATTTACTATAGAAAAGGCAATCCCTGGCGTAATTAAAATTTGCAACAGTGAAAAATTATTTTTTGAAAAATTTACTATAGAAAAGGCAATACCTGGCGCAATTAAAATTTGCGACAGTAAAAAATTAATTTTTGAAAAACTTACTATAGAAAAGGCAATCCCTGGCGCAATTAAAATTTGCGACAGTAAAAAATTAGTTTTTGAAAAATTTACTGTAGAAAAGGCAATCCCTGGCGTAATTAAAATTTGCGACAGTAGAAAATTATTTTTTTAAAAATTTACTATAGAAAAGGCAATCCCTGGCGTAATTAAAATTTGCGACAGTAAAAAATTATTTTTTGAAAAATTTACTATAGAAAAGGCAATCACTGGCGTAATTAAAATTTGCGACAGTAAAAAATTAATTTTTGAAAAATTTACTATAGAAAAGGCAATCCCTGGCGTAATTACATTTGCGACAGTAAAAAATTATTTTTTGAAAAACTTACTATAGAAAAGGCAATCCCTGGCGTATTTAAAATTTGCGACAGTAATAAATTATTTTTTGAAAAATTTACTGTAGAAAAGGCAATCCCTGGCGCAATTAAAATTTGCGACAGTAAAAAATAATTTTTTGAAAAATTTACTGTAGAAAAGGCAATCCCTGGCGTAATTAAAATTTGCGACAGTAAAAAATTATTTTTTGAATAATTTACTATAGAAAAGGCAATCCCTGGCGCAATTAAAATTTGCGATATTAAAAAATTAATTTTTGAAAAATTTCCTATAGAAAAGGCAATCCCTGGCGCAATTAAAATTTGCGACAGTAAAAAATTATTTTTTGAAAAATTTACTGTAGAAAAGGCAATCCCTGGCGTATTTAAAATTTGCGACAGTAGAAAATTATTTTTTGAAAAATTTACTGTAGAAAAGGCAATCCCTGGCGCAATTAAAATTTGCGACAGTAAAAAAATTATTTTTTGAAAAATTTACTGTAGAAAAGGCAATCCCTGGCGCAATTAAAATTTGCGACAGTAAAAAATTATTTTTTGCAAAATTTACTATAGAAGAGGCAATCCCTGACGCAATTAAAATTTGCGACAGTAAAAAATTATTTTTTGAAAAATTTACTATAGAATAGGCAATCCCTGGCGCAAGTTAAAATTTGCGACAGTAAAAAAATATTTTTTGAAAAATTTACTGTAGAAAAGGCAATACCTGGCGCAATTAAAATTTGCGACAGTAGAAAATTATTTTTTGAAAAATTTACTATAGAAAAGGCAATCCCTGGCGTAATTAAAATTTGCGACAGTAAAAAATTATTTTTTGAAAAATTTACTATAGAAAAGGCAATCCCTGGTGTAATTAAAATTTGCGACAGTAAAAAATTAATTTTTGAAAAATTTACTATAGAAAAGGCAATCCCTGGCGTAATTAAAATTTGCGACAGTAAAAAATTATTTTTTGAAAAATTTACTATAGAAAAGGCAATCCCTGGCGTATTTAAAATTTGCGACAGTAAAAAATTATTTTTTGAAAAATTTACTGTAGAAAAGGCAATCCCTGGCGCAATTAAAATTTGCGACAGTAAAAAATTATTTTTTGAAAAATTTACTGAAGAAAAGGCAATCCCTGGCGTAATTAAAATTTGCGACAGTAAAAAATTATTTTTTGAATAATTTACTGTAGAAAAGGCAATGCCTGGCGCAATTAAAATTTGCGACAGTAAAAAATTATTTTTTGAAAAATTTACTGTAGAAAAGGCAATCCCTGGCGCAATTAAAATTTGCGACAGTAAAAAATTATTTTTTGCAAAAATGACTATAGAAGAGGCAATCCCTGGCGCAATTAAAATTTGCGACAGTAAAAAATTATTTTTTGAAAAATTTACTATAGAATAGGCAATCCCTGGCGCAAGTAAAATTTGCGACAGTAAAAAATTATTTTTTGAAAAATTTACTGTAGAAAAGGCAATCCCTGGCGCAATTAAAATTTGCGACAGTAGAAAATTATTTTTTGAAAAATTTACTATAGAAAAGGCAATCCCTGGCGTAATTAAAATTTGCAACAGTAAAAAATTATTTTTTGAAAAATTTACTATAGAAAAGGTAACCCCTGGCGTAATTAAAATTTGCGACAGTAAAAAATTATTTTTTGCAAAATTTACTATAGAAGAAGCAATCCCTGGCTTATTTAAAATTTGCGACAGTAAAAAATTAATTTTTGAAAAATTTACTATAGAAAAGGCAATCCCTGGCGCAATAAAAATTTGCGACAGTAATAAATTAATTATTGAAAAATTTACTATAGAAATGGCAGTCCCTGGCGTATTTAAAATTTGCGACAGTAGAAAATTATTTTTTGAAAAATTTACTGTAGAAAAGGCAATCCCTGGCGTAATTAAAATTTGCGACAGTAAAAAATTATATTTTGAAAAATTTACTATAGAAAAGGCAATCCCTGGCGCAATTAAAATTTGCGACAGTAAAAAATTATTTTTTGAAAAATTTACTGTAGAAAAGGCAATCCCTGGCGCAATTAAAATTTGCGACAGTAGAAAATTATTTTTTGAAAAATTTACTATAGAAAAGGCAATCCCTGGCGTAATTAAAATTTGCAACAGTGAAAAATTATTTTTTGAAAAATTTACTATAGAAAAGGCAATACCTGGCGTAATTAAAATTTGCAACAGTAAAAAATTATTTTTTGAAAAATTTACTATAGAAAAGGTAACCCCTGGCGTAATTAAAATTTGCGACAGTAATAAATTAATTATTGAAAAATTTACTATAGAAAAGGCAATCCCTGGCGTATTTAAAATTTGCGACAGTAAAAAATTAATTTTTGAAAAATTTACTATAGAAAAGGCAGTCCCTGGCGCAATAAAAATTTGCGACAGTAATAAATTAATTATTGAAAAATTTACTATAGAAATGGCAACCCCTGGCGTATTTAAAATTTGTGACAGTAGAAAATTATTTTTTGAAAAATTTACTGTAGAAAAGGCAATCCCTGGCGCAATTAAAATTTGCGACAGTAAAAAATTATTTTTTGAAAAATTTACTGTAGAAAAGGCAATCCCTGGCGCAAGTAAAATTTGCGACAGTAAAAAATTATTTTTTGCAAAATTTACTACAGAAAAAGCAATCCCTGGCTTATTTAAAATTTGCGACAGTAAAAAATTAATTTTTGAAAAATTTACTATAGAAAAGGCAATCCCTGGCGCAATAAAAATTTGCGACAGTAATAAATTAATTAATGAAAAATTTACTATAGAAAAGGCAATCCCTGGCGTATTTAAAATTTGCGACAGTAAAAAATTATTTTTTGCAAAAATTTACTATAGAAGAGGCAATCCCTGGCGCAATTAAAATTTGCGACAGTAAAAAATTATTTTTTGAAAAATTTACTGTAGAATAGGCAATCTCTGGCGCAAGTAAAATTTGCGACAGTAGGAAATTATTTTTTGAAAAATTTACTATAGAAAAGGCAATCCCTGGCGTAATTAAAATTTGCGACAGTAAAAAGTTATATTTTGAAAAATTTACTATAGAAAAGGCAATCCCTGGCGCAATTAAAATTTGCGACAGTAAAAAATTATTTTTTGAAAAATTTACTGTAGAAAAGGCAATCCCTGCCGCAATTAAAATTTGCGACAGTAGAAAATTATTTTTGAAAAATTTACTATAGAAAAGGCAATCCCTGGCGTAATTAAAATTTGCAACAGTGAAAAATTATTTTTTGAAAAATTTACTATAGAAAAGGCAATACCTGGCGTAATTAAAATTTGCAACAGTAAAAAATTATTTTTTGAAAAATTTACTATAGAAAAGGTAACCCCTGGCGTAATTAAAATTTGCGACAGTAATAAATTAATTATTGAAAAATTTACTATAGAAAAGGCAATCCCTGGCGTATTTAAAATTTGCGACAGTAAAAAATTATTTTTTGCAAAATTTACTATAGAAGAGGCAATCCCTGGCGCAATTAAAATTTGCGACAGTAAAAAATTATTTTTTGAAAAATTTACTGTAGAATAGGCAATCCCTGGCGCAAGTAAAATTTGCGACAGTAGAAAATTATTTTTTGAAAAATTTACTATAGAAAAGGCAATCCCTGGCGTAATTAAAATTTGCGACAGTAAAAAATAATTTTTTGAAAAATTTACTATAGAAAAGGCAATCCCTGGCGTATTTAAAATTTGCGACAGTAAAAAATTATTTTTTGAAAAATTTACTATAGAAAAGGCAATCCCTGGTGTAATTAAAATTTGCGACAGTAAAAAATTAATTTTTGAAAAATTTACTATAGAAAAGGCAATCCCTGGCGTAATTAAAATTTGCGACAGTAAAACATTATTTTTTGAAAAATTTACTATAGAAAAGGCAATCCCTGGCGTATTTAAAATTTGCGACAGTAAAAAATTATTTTTTGAAAAATTTACTGTAGAAAAGGCAATCCCTGGCGCAATTAAAATTTGCGACAGTAAAAAATTATTTTTTGAAAAATTTACTGAAGAAAAGGCAATCCCTGGCGTAATTAAAATTTGCGACAGTAAAAAATTATTTTTTGAATAATTTACTGTAGAAAAGGCAATGCCTGGCGCAATTAAAATTTGCGACAGTAAAAAATTATTTTTTGAAAAATTTACTGTAGAAAAGGCAATCCCTGGCGCAATTAAAATTTGCGACAGTAAAAAATTATTTTTTGCAAAATTTACTATAGAAGAGGCAATCCCTGGCGTATTTAAAATTTGAGACAGTAAAAAATTATTTTTTGAAAAATTTACTGTAGAAAAGGCAATCCCTGGCGCAATTAAAATTTGCGACAGTAGAAAATTATTTTTTGAAAAATTTACTATAGAAAAGGCAATCCCTGGCATAATTAAAATTTGCAACAGTGAAAAATTATTTTTTGAAAAATTTACTATAGAAAAGGCAATACCTGGCGCAATTAAAATTTGCGACAGTAAAAAATTAATTTTTGAAAAACTTACTATAGAAAAGGCAATCCCTGGCGCAATTAAAATTTGCGACAGTAAAAAATTATTTTTTGAAAAATTTACTGTAGAAAAGGCAATCCCTGGCGTAATTAAAATTTGCGACAGTAGAAAATTAATTTTTGAAAAATTTACTATAGAAAAGGCAATCCCTGGCGTAACTAAAATTTGCCACAGTAAAAAATTATTTTTTGTAAAATTTACTATAGAAAAGGTAATCCCTGGCGCAATTAAAATTTGCGACAGTAAAAAATTATTTTTTGAATAATTTACTATGGAAAAGGCAATCCCTGGCGGATTTAAAATTTGCGACAGTAAAAAACCAATTTTAGAAAAATTTACTATAGAAAAGGCAATCCCTGGCGGATTTAAAATTTGCGAAAGTAAAAAATTAATTTTTGAAAAATTTACTATAGAAATGGCAATCCCTGGCGTATTTAAAATTTGCGAAAGTAAAAAATTAAATTTTGAAAAAATTACTGTAGAAAAGGCAATCCCTGGCGCAATTAAAATTTGCGACAGTAGAAAATTATTTTTTGAAAAATTCACTATAGAAAAGGCAATCCCTGGCGTATTTAAAATTTGCGACAGTAAAAAATTATTTTTTGAAAAATTTACTGTAGAAAAGGCAATCCCTGGCGCAATTAAAATTTGCGACAGTAAAAAATTATTTTTTGCAAAATTTACTATAGAAAAGGCAATCCCTGGCGCAATTAAAATTTGCGACAGTAAAAAATTAATTTTTGAGAAAATTACTATAGAAAATGCAATCCCTGGCGTATTTAAAATTTGCGACAGTAAAAAATTAATTTTTGAAAAATTTACTACAGAAAAGGCAATTCCTGGCGTATTTAAAATTTGCGACAGTAAAAAAATATTTTTTGAAAAATTTACTATAGAAAAGGCAATCCCCGGCGCAATTAAAATTTGCGACAGCAAAAAATTATTTTTTGAAAAATTTACTATAGAAAGAGCAATCCCTGGCGTAATTAAAATTTGCGACAGTAAAAAATTATTTTTTGCAAAATTTACTATAGAAAAGGCAATCCCTGGCGTATTTAAAATTTGCGACAGTAAAAAATTAATTTTTGAAAAATTTACTATAGAAAAGGCAATCCCTGGCGCAATTAAAATTTGCAACAGTAAAAAATTATTTTTTGAAAAATTTACTGTAGAAAAGGCAATCCCTGGCGCAATTAAAATTTGCGACAGTAAAAAATTAGTTTTTGAAAAAATTTACTGTAGAAAAGGCAATCCCTGGCGCAATTAAAATTTGCTACAGTAAAAAATTAATTTTTGAAAAATTTACTATAGAAAAGGCAATCCCTGGCGTAATTATTATTTGCGACAGTAAAAAATTAAATTTTGAAAAATTTACTGTAGAAAAGGCAATCCCTAGCGCAATTGAAATTTGCGACAGTAGAAAATTATTTTTTGAATAATTTACTATAGAAAAGGCAATCCCTGACGGATTTAAAATTTGCGACAGTAAAAAATTATTTTTTGAATAATTTACTATAGAAAAGGCAATCCCTGGCGCAATTAAAATTTGCGACAGTAAAAAATTATTTTTTGAAAAATTTACTATAGAAAAGGCAATCCCTGGCGTATTTAAAATTTGCGACAGTAAAAAATTAATTTTTGAAAAATTTACTGTAGAAAAGGCAATCCCTGGCGCAATTAAAATTTGCGACAGTAAAAAATTAGTTTTTGAAAAATTTACTGTAGAAAAGGCAACACCTGGCGTAATTAAAATTTTCGACAGTAAAAAATTATTTTTTGAAAAATTTACTATAGAAAAGGCAATCCTTGGCGTATTTAAAATTTGCGACAGTAAAAAATTATTTTTTGAAAAATTTACTATAGAACAGGTAATCCCTGGCGCAATTAAAATTTGCGACAGTAAAAAATTAATTTTTGAAAAATTTACTATAGAAAAGGCAATCCCTGCCGTAATTAAAATTTGCGACAGAAACAAATTAATTTTTGAAAAATTTACTATAGAAAAGGCAATCCCTGGCGGATTTAAAGTTTGCGACGGTAAAAAATTATTTTTTGAAAAATTTACTGTAGAAAAGGCTATCCCTGGCGCAATTAAAATTTGCGACAGTAAAAAATTTACTATAGAAAATGCAATCCCTGGCGTAATTAAAATTTTCGACAATAAAAAATTATTTTTTGAAAAATTTACTGTAGAAAAGGCAATCCCTGGCTTAATTAAAATTTGCGACAGTAAAAAATTAATTTTTGAATAATTTACTATAGAAAAGGCAATCCCTGGCGTATTTAAAATTTGCGACAGTAAAAAATAATTTTTTGAAAAATTTACTGTAGAAAAGGCAATCCCTGGCGCAATTAAAATTTTCGACAGTAAAAAATTATTTTTTGAATAATTTACTATAGAAAAGGCAATCCCTGGCGGATTTAAAATTTGCGACAGTAAAAAATTAATTTTTGAAAAATTTACTGTAGAAAAGGCAATCCCTGGCGCAATTAAAATTTGCGACAGTAAAAAATTAGTTTTTGAAAAATTTACTGTAGAAAAGGCAAAACCTGGCGTAATTAAAATTTTCGACAGTAAAAATTATTTTTGAAAAATTTACTGTAGAAAAGGCAATCCCTGGCGCAATTAAAATTTGCGACAGTAGAATATTATTTTTTGAAAAATTTACTATAGAAAAGGCAATCCCTGGCGTAATTAAAATTTGCGACAGTAAAAAATTATTTTTTGAAAAATTTACTATAGAAAAGGCAATCCTTGGCGTATTTAAAATTTGCGACAGTAAAAAATTATTTTTTGAAAAATTTACTATAGGAAAGGTAATCCCTGGCGCAATTAAAATTTGCGACAGTAAAAAATTAATTTTTGAAAAATTTACTATAGAAAAGGCAATCCCTGGCGTAACTAAAATTTGCGACAGTAAATAATTAATTTTTGAAAAATTTACTATAGAAAAGGCAATCCCTGGCGGATTTAAAATTTGCGACAGTAAAAAATTATTTTTTGAAAAATTTACTGTAGAAAAGGCTATCCCTGGCGCCATTAAAATTTGCGACAGTAAAAAATTTACTATAGAAAAGGCAATCCCGGGCGTAATTAAAATTTTCGACAATAAAAAATTATTTTTTGAAAAATTTACTGTAGAAAAGGCAATCCTTGGCGTAATTAAAATTTGCGACTGTAAAAAATTAATTTTTCAATAATTTACTATAGAAAAGGCAATACCTGGCTTATTTAAAATTTGCGACAGTAAAAAATTATTTTTTGAAAAATTTACTGTAGAAAAGGCAATCCCTGGCGCAATTAAAATTTGCGACAGTAAAAAATTATTTTTTGAATAATTTACTATAGAAAAGGCAATCCCTGGCGGATTTAAAATTTGCGACAGTAAAAAATTAATTTTTGAAAAATTTACTATAGAAAAGGCAATCTCTGGCGGATTTAAAATTTGCGAAATTAAAAAATTAATTTTTGAAAAATTTACTATAGAAAAGGCAATCCCTGGCGTAACTAAAATTTGCGACAGTAAAAAATTATTTTTTTTTTGTAAAATTTACTATAGAAAAGGCAATCCCTGGCGCAATTAAAATTTGCGACAGTAAAAAATTATTTTTTTGCAAAATTTACTATAGAAAAGGCAATCCCTGGCGTATTTAAAATTTGCGACAGTAAAAAATTAGTTTTTGAATAATTTACTATAGAAAAGGCAATCCCTGGCGTAATTAAAATTTGCGACAGTAAAAAATTATTTTTTGAAAAATTTACTATAGAAAAGGCAATCCCTGGCGTATTTAAAATTTGCGACAGTAAAAAATTATTTTTTGAAAAATTTACTGTAGAAAAGGCAATCCCTGGCGTAATTAAAATTTGCGACAGTAAAAAATTAATTTTTGAAAAATTTACTATAGAAAAGGCAATCCCTGGCGGATTTAAAATTTGCGACAGTAAAAAATTATTTTTTGAAAAATTTACTGTAGAAAAGGCTATCCCTGGCGCAATTAAAATTTGCGACAGTAAAAAATGTACTATAGAAAATGCAATCCCTGGCGTAATTAAAATTTTCGACAATAAAAAATTATTTTTTGAAAAATTTACTGTAGAAAAGGCAATCCCTGGCGTAATTAAAGAATTAATTTTTGGATAATTTACTATAGAAAAGGCAATCCCTGGCGTATTTAAAATTTGCGACAGTAAAAAATTATTTTTTGAAAAATTTACTGTAGAAAAGGCAATCCCTGGCGGATTTAAAATTTGCGACAGTAAAAAATTAATTTTTGAAAAATTTACTGTAGAAAAGGCAATCCCTGGCGCAATTAAAATTTGCGACAGTAAAAAATTAGTTTTTGAAAAATTTACTGTAGAAAGGCAACACCTGGCGTAATTAAAATTTTCGACAGTAAAAAATTATTTTTTGAAAAATTTACTGTAGAAAAGGCAATCCCTGGCGCAATTAAAATTTGCGACAGTAGAAAATTTTTTTTTGAAAAATTTACTATAGAAAAGGCAATCCCTGGCGTAATTGAAATTTGCGACAGTAAAAAATTATTTTTTGAAAAATTTACTATAGAAAAGGCAATCCCTGGTGTATTTAAAATTTGCGACAGTAAAAAATTATTTTTTGAAAAATTTACTATAGAACAGGTAATCCCTGGCGCAATTAAAATTTGCGACAGTAAAAAATTAATTTTTGAAAAATTTACTATAGAAAAGGTTATCCCTGGCGTAACTAAAATTTGCGACAGTAAAAAATTAATTTTTGAAAAATTTACTATAGAAAAGGCAATCCCTGGCGGATTTAAAATTTGCGACAGTAAAAAATTATTTTTTGAAAAATTTACTGTAGAAAAGGCTATCCCTGGCGCAATTAAAATTTGCGACAGTAAAAAATTTACTATAGAAAAGGCAATCCCTGGCGTAATTAAAATTTTCGACAATAAAAAATTATTTTTTGAAAAATTTACTATAGAAAAGGCAATCCCTGGCGGATTTAAAATTTGCGAAAGTAAAAAATTAATTTTTGAAAAATTTACTATAGAAAAGGCAATCCCTGGCGTAACTAAAATTTGCGACAGTAAAAAATTATTTTTTTTGTAAAATTTACTATAGAAAAGGCAATCCCTGGCGCAATTAAAATTTGCGACAGTAAAAAATAATTTTTTGAAAAATTTACTACAGAAAAGGCAATCCCTGGTGTATTTAAAATTTGCGACAGTAAAAAATTATTTTTTGAAAAATTTACTATAGAAAAGGTAATCCCTGGCGCAATTAAAATTTGCGACAGTAAAAAATTAATTTTTGAAAAATTCACTATAGAAAAGGCAATCCCTGCCGTAACTAAAATTTGCGACAGAAACAAATTAATTTTTGAAAAATTTACTATAGAAAAGGCAATCCCTGGCGGATTTAAAGTTTGCGACGGTAAAAAATTATTTTTTGAAAAATTTACTGTAGAAAAGGCTATCCCTGGCGCAATTAAAATTTTCGACAGTAAAAAATTATTTTTTGAATAATTTACTATAGAAAAGGCAATCCCTGGCGGATTTAAAATTTGCGACAGTAAAAAATTATTTTTTGAAAAATTTACTATAGAAAAGGTAATCCCTGGCGTAATTAAAATTTGCGACAGTAAAAAATTAATTTTTGAAAAATTTACTATAGAAAAGGCAATCCCTTCCGTAATTAAAATTTGCGACAGAAACAAATTAATTTTGAAAAATTTACTATAGAAAAGGCAATCCCTGGCGGATTTAAAGTTTGCGACGGTAAAAAATTATTTTTTGAAAAATTTACTGTAGAAAAGGCTATCCCTGGCGCAATTAAAATTTGCGACAGTAAAAAATTTACTATAGAAAATGCAATCCCTGGCGTAATTAAAATTGTCGACAATAAAAAATTATTTTTTGAAAAATTTACTGTAGAAAAGGCAATCCCTGGCTTAATTAAAATTTGCGACAGTAAAAAATTAATTTTTGAATAATTTACTATAAAAAAGGCAATCCCTGGCGTATTTAAAATTTGCGACAGTAAAAAATAATTTTTTGAAAAATTTACTGTAGAAAAGGCAATCCCTGGCGCAATTAAAATTTTCGACAGTAAAAAATTATTTTTTGAATAATTTACTATAGAAAAGGCAATCCCTGGCGGATTTAAAATTTGCGACAGTAAAAAATTAATTTTTGAAAAATTTACTGTAGAAAAGGCAATCCCTGGCGCAATTAAAATTTGCGACAGTAAAAAATTAGTTTTTGAAAAATTTACTGTAGAAAAGGCAAAACCTGGCGTAATTAAAATTTTCGACAGTAAAAATTATTTTTTGAAAAATTTACTGTAGAAAAGGCAATCCCTGGCGCAATTAAAATTTGCGACAGTAGAAAATTATTTTTTGAAAAATTTACTATAGAAAAGGCAATCCCTGGCGTAATTAAAATTTGCGACAGTAAAAAATTATTTTTTGAAAAATTTACTATAGAAAAGGCAATCCTTGGCGTATTTAAAATTTGCGACAGTAAAAAATTAATTTTTCAAAAATTTACTATAGGAAAGGTAATCCCTGGCGCAATTAAAATTTGCGACAGTAAAAAATTAATTTTTGAAAAATTTACTATAGAAAAGGCAATCCCTGGCGTAACTAAAATTTGCGACAGTAAAAAATTAATTTTTGAAAAATTTACTATAGAAAAGGCAATCCCTGGCGGATTTAAAATTTGCGACAGTAAAAAATTATTTTTTGAAAAATTTACTGTAGAAAAGGCTATCCCTGGCGCCATTAAAATTTGCGACAGTAAAAATTTACTATAGAAAAGGCAATCCCTGGCGTAATTAAAATTTTCGACAATAAAAAATTATTTTTTGAAAAATTTACTGTAGAAAAGGCAATCCTTGGCGTAATTAAAATTTGCGACTGTAAAAAATTAATTTTTGAATAATTTACTATAGAAAAGGCAATCCCTGGCTTATTTAAAATTTGCGACAGTAAAAAATTATTTTTTGAAAAATTTACTGTAGAAAAGGCAATCCCTGGCGCAATTAAAATTTGCGACAGTAAAAAATTATTTTTTGAATAATTTACTATAGAAAAGGCAATCCCTGGCGGATTTAAAATTTGCGACAGTAAAAAATTAATTTTTGAAAAATTTACTATAGAAAAGGCAATCTCTGGCGGATTTAAAATTTGCGAAATTAAAAAATTAATTTTTGAAAAATTTACTATAGAAAAGGCAATCCCTGGCGTAACTAAAATTTGCGACAGTAAAAAATTATTTTTTTTTGTAAAATTTACTATAGAAAAGGCAATCCCTGGCGCAATTAAAATTTGCGACAGTAAAAAATTATTTTTTTGCAAAATTTACTATAGAAAAGGCAATCCCTGGCGTATTTAAAATTTGCGACAGTAAAAAATTAGTTTTTGAATAATTTACTATAGAAAAGGCAATCCCTGGCGTAATTAAAATTTGCGACAGTAAAAAATTATTTTTTGAAAAATTTACTATAGAAAAGGCAATCCCTGGCGTATTTAAAATTTGCGACAGTAAAAAATTATTTTTTGAAAAATTTACTGTAGAAAAGGCAATCCCTGGCGTAATTAAAATTTGCGACAGTAAAAAATTAATTTTTGAAAAATTTACTATAGAAAAGGCAATCCCTGGCGGATTTAAAATTTGCGACAGTAAAAAATTATTTTTTGAAAAAATTACTGTAGAAAAGGCTATCCCTGGCGCAATTAAAATTTGCGACAGTAAAAAATGTACTATAGAAAATGCAATCCCTGGCGTAATTAAAATTTTCGACAATAAAAAATTATTTTTTGAAAAATTTACTGTAGAAAAGGCAATCCCTGGCGTAATTAAAGAATTAATTTTTGGATAATTTACTATAGAAAAGGCAATCCCTGGCGTATTTAAAATTTGCGACAGTAAAAAATTATTTTTTGAAAAATTTACTGTAGAAAAGGCAATCCCTGGCGGATTTAAAATTTGCGACAGTAAAAAATTAATTTTTGAAAAATTTACTGTAGAAAAGGCAATCCCTGGCGCAATTAAAATTTGCGATAGTAAAAAATTAGTTTTTGAAAAATTTACTGTAGAAAGGCAACACCTGGCGTAATTAAAATTTTCGACAGTAAAAAATTATTTTTTGAAAAATTTACTGTAGAAAAGGCAATCCCTGGCGTAATTAAAATTTGCGACAGTAGAAAATTTTTTTTTGAAAAATTTACTATAGAAAAGGCAATCCCTGGCGTAATTAAAATTTGCGACAGTAAAAAATTATTTTTTGAAAAATTTACTATAGAAAAGGCAATCCCTGGTGTATTTAAAATTTGCGACAGTAAAAAATTAATTTTTGAAAAATTTACTATAGAAAAGGTTATCCCTGGCGTAACTAAAATTTGCGACAGTAAAAAATTAATTTTTGAAAAATTTACTATAGAAAAGGCAATCCCTGGCGGATTTAAAATTTGCGACAGTAAAAAATTATTTTTTGAAAAATTTACTGTAGAAAAGGCTATCCCTGGCGCAATTAAAATTTGCGACAGTAAAAAATTTACTATAGAAAAGGCAATCCCTGGCGTAATTAAAATTTTCGACAATAAAAAATTATTTTTTGAAAAATTTACTATAGAAAAGGCAATCCCTGGCGGATTTAAAATTTGCGAAAGTAAAAAATTAATTTTTGAAAAATTTACTATAGAAAAGGCAATCCCTGGCGTAACTAAAATTTGCGACAGTAAAAAATTATTTTTTTTGTAAAATTTACTATAGAAAAGCAATCCCTGGCGCAATTAAAATTTGCGACAGTAAAAAATAATTTTTTGAAAAATTTACTACAGAAAAGGCAATCCCTGGTGTATTTAAAATTTGCGACAGTAAAAAATTATTTTTTGAAAAATTTACTATAGAAAAGGTAATCCTGGCGCAATTAAAATTTGCGACAGTAAAAAATTAATTTTTGAAAAATTCACTATAGAAAAGGCAATCCCTGCCGTAACTAAAATTTGCGACAGAAACAAATTAATTTTTGAAAAATTTACTATAGAAAAGGCAATCCCTGGCGGATTTAAAGTTTGCGACGGTAAAAAATTATTTTTTGAAAAATTTACTGTAGAAAAGGCTATCCCTGGCGCAATTAAAATTTTCGACAGTAAAAAATTATTTTTTGAATAATTTACTATAGAAAAGGCAATCCCTGGCGGATTTAAAATTTGCGACAGTAAAAAATTATTTTTTGAAAAATTTACTATAGAAAAGGTAATCCCTGGCGTAATTAAAATTTGCGACAGTAAAAAATTAATTTTTGAAAAATTTACTATAGAAAAGGCAATCCCTGCCGTAATTAAAATTTGCGACAGAAACAAATTAATTTTTGAAAAATTTACTATAGAAAAGGCAATCCCTGGCGGATTTAAAGTTTGCGACGGTAAAAAATTATTTTTTGAAAAATTTACTGTAGAAAAGGCTATCCCTGGCGCAATTAAAATTTGCGACAGTAAAAAATTTACTATAGAAAATGCAATCCCTGGCGTAATTAAAATTTTCGACAATAAAAAATTATTTTTTGAAAAATTTACTGTAGAAAAGGCAATCCCTGGCTTAATTAAAATTTGCGACAGTAAAAAATTAATTTTTGAATAATTTACTATAAAAAAGGCAATCCCTGGCGTATTTAAAATTTGCGACAGTAAAAAATAATTTTTTGAAAAATTTACTGTAGAAAAGGCAATCCCTGGCGCAATTAAAATTTTCGACAGTAAAAAATTATTTTTTGAATAATTTACTATAGAAAAGGCAATCCCTGGCGGATTTAAAATTTGCGACAGTAAAAAATTAATTTTTGAAAAATTTACTGTAGAAAAGGCAATCCCTGGCGCAATTAAAATTTGCGACAGTAAAAAATTAGTTTTTGAAAAATTTACTGTAGAAAAGGCAAAACCTGGCGTAATTAAAATTTTCGACAGTAAAAATTATTTTTTGAAAAATTTACTGTAGAAAAGGCAATCCCTGGCGCAATTAAAATTTGCGACAGTAGAAAATTATTTTTTGAAAAATTTACTATAGAAAAGGCAATCCCTGGCGTAATTAAAATTTGCGACAGTAAAAAATTATTTTTTGAAAAATTTACTATAGAAAAGGCAATCCTTGGCGTATTTAAAATTTGCGACAGTAAAAAATTAATTTTTCAAAAATTTACTATAGGAAAGGTAATCCCTGGCGCAATTAAAATTTGCGACAGTAAAAAATTAATTTTTGAAAAATTTACTATAGAAAAGGCAATCCCTGGCGTAACTAAAATTTGCGACAGTAAAAAATTAATTTTTGAAAAATTTACTATAGAAAAGGCAATCCCTGGCGGATTTAAAATTTGCGACAGTAAAAAATTATTTTTTGAAAAATTTACTGTAGAAAAGGCTATCCCTGGCGCCATTAAAATTTGCGACAGTAAAAATTTACTATAGAAAAGGCAATCCCTGGCGTAATTAAAATTTTCGACAATAAAAAATTATTTTTTGAAAAATTTACTGTAGAAAAGGCAATCCTTGGCGTAATTAAAATTTGCGACTGTAAAAAATTAATTTTTGAATAATTTACTATAGAAAAGGCAATCCCTGGCTTATTTAAAATTTGCGACAGTAAAAAATTATTTTTTGAAAAATTTACTGTAGAAAAGGCAATCCCTGGCGCAATTAAAATTTGCGACAGTAAAAAATTATTTTTTGAATAATTTACTATAGAAAAGGCAATCCCTGGCGGATTTAAAATTTGCGACAGTAAAAAATTAATTTTTGAAAAATTTACTATAGAAAAGGCAATCTCTGGCGGATTTAAAATTTGCGAAATTAAAAAATTAATTTTTGAAAAATTTACTATAGAAAAGGCAATCCCTGGCGTAACTAAAATTTGCGACAGTAAAAAATTATTTTTTTTTGTAAAATTTACTATAGAAAAGGCAATCCCTGGCGCAATTAAAATTTGCGACAGTAAAAAATTATTTTTTTGCAAAATTTACTATAGAAAAGGCAATCCCTGGCGTATTTAAAATTTGCGACAGTAAAAAATTAGTTTTTGAATAATTTACTATAGAAAAGGCAATCCCTGGCGTAATTAAAATTTGCGACAGTAAAAAATTATTTTTTGAAAAATTTACTATAGAAAAGGCAATCCCTGGCGTATTTAAAATTTGCGACAGTAAAAAATTATTTTTTGAAAAATTTACTGTAGAAAAGGCAATCCCTGGCGTAATTAAAATTTGCGACAGTAAAAAATTAATTTTTGAAAAATTTACTATAGAAAAGGCAATCCCTGGCGGATTTAAAATTTGCGACAGTAAAAAATTATTTTTTGAAAAAATTAATGTAGAAAAGGCTATCCCTGGCGCAATTAAAATTTGCGACAGTAAAAAATGTACTATAGAAAATGCAATCCCTGGCGTAATTAAAATTTTCGACAATAAAAAATTATTTTTTGAAAAATTTACTGTAGAAAAGGCAATCCCTGGCGTAATTAAAGAATTAATTTTTGGATAATTTACTATAGAAAAGGCAATCCCTGGCGTATTTAAAATTTGCGACAGTAAAAAATTATTTTTTGAAAAATTTACTGTAGAAAAGGCAATCCCTGGCGGATTTAAAATTTGCGACAGTAAAAAATTAATTTTTGAAAAATTTACTGTAGAAAAGGCAATCCCTGGCGCAATTAAAATTTGCGACAGTAAAAAATTAGTTTTTGAAAAATTTACTGTAGAAAGGCAACACCTGGCGTAATTAAAATTTTCGACAGTAAAAAATTATTTTTTGAAAAATTTACTGGAGAAAAGGCAATCCCTGGCGTAATTAAAATTTGCGACAGTAGAAAATTTTTTTTTGAAAAATTTACTATAGAAAAGGCAATCCCTGGCGTAATTAAAATTTGCGACAGTAAAAAATTATTTTTTGAAAAATTTACTATAGAAAAGGCAATCCCTGGTGTATTTAAAATTTGCGACAGTAAAAAATTATTTTTTGAAAAATTTACTATAGAACAGGTAATCCCTGGCGCAATTAAAATTTGCGACAGTAAAAAATTAATTTTTGAAAAATTTACTATAGAAAAGGTTATCCCTGGCGTAACTAAAATTTGCGACAGTAAAAAATTAATTTTTGAAAAATTTACTATAGAAAAGGCAATCCCTGGCGGATTTAAAATTTGCGACAGTAAAAAATTATTTTTTGAAAAATTTACTGTAGAAAAGGCTATCCCTGGCGCAATTAAAATTTGCGACAGTAAAAAATTTACTATAGAAAAGGCAATCCCTGGCGTAATTAAAATTTTCGACAATAAAAAATTATTTTTTGAAAAATTTACTATAGAAAAGGCAATCCCTGGCGGATTTAAAATTTGCGAAAGTAAAAAATTAATTTTTGAAAAATTTACTATAGAAAAGGCAATCCCTGGCGTAACTAAAATTTGCGACAGTAAAAAATTATTTTTTTTGTAAAATTTACTATAGAAAAGGCAATCCCTGGCGCAATTAAAATTTGCGACAGTAAAAAATAATTTTTTGAAAAATTTACTATAGAAAAGGCAATCCCTGGTGTATTTAAAATTTGCGACAGTAAAAAATTATTTTTTGAAAAATTTACTATAGAAAAGGTAATCCCTGGCGCAATTAAAATTTGCGACAGTAAAAAATTATTTTTTGAATAATTTACTATAGAAAAGGCAATCCCTGGCGGATTTAAAATTTGCGACAGTAAAAAAATAATTTTTGAAAAATTTACTATAGAAAAGGCAATCCCTGGCGGATTTAAAATTTGCGAAAGTAAAAAATTAATTTTTCAAAAATTTACTATAGAAAAGGCAATCCCTGGCGTAACTAAAATTTGCGACCGTAAAAAAATTTTTTTTTTGTAAAATTTACTATAGAAAAGGCAATCCCTGGCGCAATTAAAATTTGCGACAGTAAAAAATTATTTTTTTGCAAAATTTACTATAGAAAAGGCAATCCATGGCGCATTTAAAATTTGCGACAGTAAAAAATTAGTTTTTGAAAAATTTACTATAGAAAAGGCAATCCCTGGCGTAATTAAAATTTGCGACAGTAAAAAATTATTTTTTGAAAAATTTACTATAGAAATGGCAATCCCTGGCGTATTTAAAATTTGCGACAGTAAAAAATTAAATTTTGAAAAAATTACTGTAGAAAAGGCAATCCCTGGCGCAATTAAAATTTGCGACAGTAGAAAATTATTTTTTGAAAAATTCACTATAGAAAAGGCAATCCCTGGCGTATTTAAAATTTTCCACAGTAGAAAATTAATTTGTGAAAAATTTACTATAGAAAAGGCAATCCCTGGCGGATTTAAAATTTGCGACAGTAGAAAATTTTTTTTTGAAAAATTTACTATAGAAAAGGCAATCCCTGGCGTAATTAAAATTTGCGACAGTAAAAAATTATTTTTTGAAAAATTTACTATAGAAAAGGCAATCCCTGGTGTATTTAAAATTTGCGACAGTAAAAAATTATTTTTTGAAAAATTTACTATAGAACAGGTAATCCCTGGCGCAATTAAAATTTGCGACAGTAAAAAATTAATTTTTGAAAAATTTACTATAGAAATGGCTATCCCTGGCGCAATTAAAATTTGCGACAGTAAAAAATAATTTTTTGAAAAATTTACTATAGAAAAGGCAATCCCTGGTGTATTTAAAATTTGCGACAGTAAGAAATTATTTTTTGAAAAATTTACTATAGAAATGGCAATCCCTGGCGGATTTAAAATTTGCGAAAGTAAAAAATTAATTTTTGAAAAATTTACTATAGAAAAGGCAATCCCTGGCGTAACTAAAATTTGCGACCGTAAAAAAAATTTTTTTTTTTAATATTTACTATAGAAAAGGCAATCCCTGGCGCAATTAAAATTTGCGACAGTAAAAAATTATTTTTTTGCAAAATTTACTATAGAAAAGGCAATCCATGGCGCATTTAAAATTTGCGACAAAAAAAAATTAGTTTTTGAAAAATTTACTATAGAAAAGGCAATCCCTGGCGTAATTAAAATTTGCGACAGTAAAAAATTATTTTTTGAAAAATTTACTATAGAAATGGCAATCCCTGGCGTATTTAAAATTTGCGACAGTAAAAAATTAAATTTTGAAAAAATTACTGTAGAAAAGGCAATCCCTGGCGCAATTAAAATTTGCGACAGTAGAAAATTATTTTTTGAAAAATTCACTATAGAAAAGGCAATCCCTGGCGTATTTAAAATTTTCCACAGTAGAAAATTAATTTGTGAAAAATTTACTATAGAAAAGGCAATCCCTGGCGGATTTAAAATTTGCGACAGTAAAAAATTATTTTTTGAAAAATTTACTGTAGAAAAGGCAATCCCTGGCGTATTTAAAATTTGCGACAGTAAAAAATAATTTTTTGAATAATTTACTATAGAAAAGGCTATCCCTGGCGTAACTAAAATTTGCGACAGTAAAAAATTAATTTTTGAAAAATTTACTATAGAAAAGGCAATCCCTGGCGGATTTAAAATTTGCGACAGTAAAAAATTATTTTTTGAAAAATTTACTGTAGAAAAGGCTATCCCTGGCGCAATTAAAATTTGCGACAGTAAAAAATTTACTATAGAAAAGGCAATCCCTGGCGTAATTAAAATTTTCGACAATAAAAAATTATTTTTTGAAAAATTTACTATAGAAAAGGCAATCCCCTGGCGGATTTAAAATTTGCGAAAGTAAAAAATTAATTTTTGAAAAATTTACTATAGAAAAGGCAATCCCTGGCGTAACTAAAATTTGCGACAGTAAAAAATTATTTTTTTTGTAAAATTTTCTATAGAAAAGGCAATCCCTGGCGCAATTAAAATTTGCGACAGTAAAAAATAATTTTTTGAAAAATTTACTATAGAAAAGGCAATCCCTGGTGTATTTAAAATTTGCGACAGTAAAAAAATATTTTTTGAAAAATTTACTATAGAAAAGGTAATCCCTGGCGCAATTAAAATTTGCGACAGTAAAAAATTATTTTTTGACTAATTTACTATAGAAAAGGCAATCCCTGGCGGATTTAAAATTTGCGACAGTAAAAAAATAATTTTTGAAAAATTTACTATAGAAAAGGCAATCCCTGGCGGATTTAAAATTTGCGAAAGTAAAAAATTAATTTTTGAAAAATTTACTATAGAAAAGGCAATCCCTGGCGTAACTAAAATTTGCGACCGTAAAAAAATTTTTTTTTGTAAAATTTACTATAGAAAAGGCAATCCCTGGCGCAATTAAAATTTGCGACAGTAAAAAATTATTTTTTTGCAAAATTTACTATAGAAAAGGCAATCCATGGCGCATTTAAAATTTGCGACAGTAAAAAATTAGTTTTTGAAAAATTTACTATAGAAAAGGCAATCCCTGGCGTAATTAAAATTTGCGACAGTAAAAAATTATTTTTTGAAAAATTTACTATAGAAATGGCAATCCCTGGCGTATTTAAAATTTGCGACAGTAAAAAATTAAATTTTGAAAAAATTACTGTAGAAAAGGCAATCCCTGGCGCAATTAAAATTTGCGACAGTAGAAAATTATTTTTTGAAAAATTCACTATAGAAAAGGCAATCCCTCGCGTATTTAAAATTTTCCACAGTAGAAAATTAATTTGTGAAAAATTTACTATAGAAAAGGCAATCCCTGGCGGATTTAAAATTTGCGACAGTAAAAAATTATTTTTTGAAAAATTTACTGTAGAAAAGGCAATCCCTGGCGTATTTAAAATTTGCGGCAGTAAAAAATAATTTTTTGAATAATTTACTATAGAAAAGGCAATCCCTGGCGCAATTTAAATTTGCTACAGTAGAAAATTATTTTTTGAAAAATTTACTATAGAAAAGGCAATCCCTGGCGTAATTAAAATTTGCGACAGTAAAAAATTATTTTTTGAAAAATTTACTATAGAAAAGGCAATCCCTGGCGTATTTAAAATTTGCGACAGTAAAAAAATAATTTTTGAAAAATTTACTATAGAAAAGGCAATCCCCGGCGCAATTAAAACTTGCGACAGCAAAAAATTATTTTTTGAAAAATTTACTATAGAAAAAGCAATCCCTGGCGTAATTAAAATTTGCGACAGTAAAAAATTATTTTTTGCAAAATTTACTATAGAAAAGGCAATCCCTGGCGTATTTAAAATTTGCGACAGTAAAAAATTATTTTTTGAATAATTTACTATAGAAAAGGCAATCCCTGGCGCAATTAAAATTTGCGACAGTAAAAAATTAATTTTTGAAAAATTTACTATAGAACAGGTAATCCCTGGCGCAATTAAAATTTGCGACAGTAAAAAATTAATTTTTGAAAAATTTACTATAGAAAAGGCTATCCCTGGCGTAACTAAAATTTGCGACAGTAAAAAATTAATTTTTGAAAAATTTACTATATAAAAGGCAATCCCTGGCGGATTTAAAATTTGCGACAGTAAAAAATTATTTTTTGAAAAATTTACTGTAGAAAAGGCTATCCCTGGCGCAATTAAAATTTGCGACAGTAAAAAATTTACTATAGAAAAGGCAATCCCTGGCGTAATTAAAATTTGCGACAGTAAAAAATTAATTTTTGAAAAATTTACTATAGAAAAGGCTATCCCTGGCGTAACTAAAATTTGCGACAGTAAAAAATTAATTTTTGAAAAATTTACTATATAAAAGGCAATCCCTGGCGTATTTAAAATTTGCGACAGTAAAAAATTATTTTTTGAAAAATTTACTGTAGAAAAGGCAATCCCTGGCGCAATTAAAATTTGCGACAGTAGAAAATTATTTTTTGAAAAATTCACTATAGAAAAGGCAATCCCTCGCGTATTTAAAATTTTCCACAGTAGAAAATTAATTTGTGAAAAATTTACTATAGAAAAGGCAATCCCTGGCGGATTTAAAATTTGCGACAGTAAAAAATTATTTTTTGAAAAATTTACTGTAGAAAAGGCAATCCCTGGCGTATTTAAAATTTGCGGCAGTAAAAAATAATTTTTTGAATAATTTACTATAGAAAAGGCAATCCCTGGCGCAATTTAAATTTGCTACAGTAGAAAATTATTTTTTGAAAAATTTACTATAGAAAAGGCAATCCCTGGCGTAATTAAAATTTGCGACAGTAAAAAATTATTTTTTGAAAAATTTACTATAGAAAAGGCAATCCCTGGCGCAATTAAAATTTGCGACAGTAAAAAATTAATTTTTGAAAAATTTACTATAGAACAGGTAATCCCTGGCGCAATTAAAATTTGCGACAGTAAAAAATTATTTTTTGAAAAATTTACTATAGAAAAAGCAATCCCTGGCGTAATTAAAATTTGCGACAGTAAAAAATTATTTTTTGCAAAATTTACTATAGAAAAGGCAATCCCTGGCGTATTTAAAATTTGCGACAGTAAAAAATTATTTTTTGAATAATTTACTATAGAAAAGGCTATCCCTGGCGCAATTAAAATTTGCGACAGTAAAGAATTTACTATAGAAAAGGCAATCCCTGGCGTAATTAAAATTTTCGACAATAAAAAATTATTTTTTGAAAAATTTACTATAGAAAAGGCAATCCCTGGCGGATTTAAAATTTGCGAAAGTAAAAAATTAATTTTTGAAAAATTTACTATAGAAAAGGCAATCCCTGGCGTAACTAAAATTTGCGACAGTAAAAAATTATTTTTTTTGTAAAATTTTCTATAGAAAAGGCAATCCCTGGCGCAATTAAAATTTGCGACAGTAAAAAATTATTTTTTGAAAAATTTACTATAGAAAAGGCAATCCCTGGCGCAATTAAAATTTGCGACAGTAAAAAAAAATTTTTTGAAAAATTAACTATAGAAAAGGCAATCCCTGGTGTATTTAAAATTTGCGACAGTAAAAAATTATTTTTTGAAAAATTTACTATAGAAAAGGTAATCCCTGGCGCAATTAAAATTTGCGACAATAAAAAATCATTTTTTGAATAATTTACTATCGAAAAGGCAATCCCTGGCGGATTTAAAATTTGCGACAGTAAAAAAATAATTTTTGAAAAATTTACTATAGAAAAGGCAATCCCTGGCGGATTTAAAATTTGCGAAAGTAAAAAATTAATTTTTGAAAAATTTACTATAGAAAAGGCAATCCCTAGCGTAACTAAAATTTGCGACCGTAAAAAAATTTTTGTTTTGTAAAATTTACTATAGAAAAGGCAATCCCTGGCGCAATTAAAATTTGCGACAGTAAAAAATTATTTTTTTGCAAAATTTACTATAGAAAAGGCAATCCATGGCGCATTTAAAATTTGCGACAGTAAAAAATTAGTTTTTGAAAAATTTACTATAGAAAAGGCAATCCCTGGCGTAATTAAAATTTGCGACAGTAAAAAATTATTTTTTGAAAAATTTACTATAGAAATGGCAATCCCTGGCGTATTTAAAATTTGCGACAGTAAAAAATTAAATTTTGAAAAAATTACTGTAGAAAAGGCATTCCCTGGCGCAATTAAAATTTGCGACAGTAGAAAATAATTTTTTGAAAAATTCACTATAGAAAAGGCAATACCTGGCGCAATTAAAATTTGCGACAGTAAAAAATTATTTTTTGAAAAATTTACTGTAGAAAAGGCAATACCTGGCGCAATTAAAATTTGCGACAGTAAAAAATTAGTTTTTGAAAAATTTACTGTAGAAAAGGCAATCCCTGTCGCAATTAAAATTTGCCACAGTAAAAATTTAATTTTTGAAAAATTTACTATAGAAAAAGCAATCCCTGGCGTAATTAAAATTTGCGACAGTAAAAAATTATTTTTTGCAAAATTTACTATAGAAAAGGCAATCCCTGGCGTATTTAAAATTGCGACAGTAAAAAATTAATTTTTGAAAAATTTACTATAGAAAAGGCAATACCTGGCGCAATTAAAATTTGCGACAGTAAAAAATTATTTTTTGAAAAATTTACTGTAAAAAAGGCAATACCTGGCGCAATTAAAATTTGCGACAGTAAAAAATTAGTTTTTGAAAAATTTACTGTAGAAAAGGCAATCCCTGTCGCAATTAAAATTTGCCACAGTAAAAATTTAATTTTTGAAAAATTTACTATAGAAAAGGCAATCCATGGCGTAATTAATATTTGCGATAGTAAAAAATTAAATTTTGAAAAATTTACTGTAGAAAAGGCAATCCGTAACGCAATTAAAATTTGCGATAGTAGAAAATTATTTTTTGAATAATTTACTATAGAAAAGGCAATCCCTGACGGATTTAAAATTTGCGACAGTAAAAAATTATTTTTTGAATAATTTACTATAGAAAAGGCAATCCCTGGCGCAATTAAAATTTGCGACAGTAAAAAATTAATTTTTGAAAAATTTACTATAGAAAAGGCAATCCCTGGCGTATTTAAAATTTGCGACAGTAAAAAATTAATTTTTGAAAAATTTACTGTAGAAAAGGCAATCCCTGGCGCAATTAAAATTTGCGACAGTAAAAAATTAGTTTTTGAAAAATTTACTGTAGAAAAGGCAACACCTGGCGTAATTAAAATTTTCGACAGTAAAAAATTATTTTTTGAAAAATTTACTGTAGAAAAGGCAATCCCTGGCGTAACTAAAATTTGCGACAGTAAAAAATTAATTTTTGAAAAATTTACTATATAAAAGGCAATCCCTGGCGGATTTAAAATTTGCGACAGTAAAAAATTATTTTTTGAAAAATTTACTGTAGAAAAGGCTATCCCTGGCGCAATTAAAATTTGCGACAGTAAAAAATTTACTATAGAAAAGGCAATCCCTGGCGTAATTAAAATTTGCGACAGTAAAAAATTAATTTTTGAAAAATTTACTATAGAAAAGGCTATCCCTGGCGTAACTAAAATTTGCGACAGTAAAAAATTAATTTTTGAAAAATTTACTATATAAAAGGCAATCCCTGGCGTATTTAAAATTTGCGACAGTAAAAAATTATTTTTTGAAAAATTTACTGTAGAAAAGGCAATCCCTGGCGCAATTAAAATTTGCGACAGTAGAAAATTATTTTTTGAAAAATTCACTATAGAAAAGGCAATCCCTCGCGTATTTAAAATTTTCCACAGTAGAAAATTAATTTGTGAAAAATTTACTATAGAAAAGGCAATCCCTGGCGGATTTAAAATTTGCGACAGTAAAAAATTATTTTTTGAAAAATTTACTGTAGAAAAGGCAATCCCTGGCGTATTTAAAATTTGCGGCAGTAAAAAATAATTTTTTGAATAATTTACTATAGAAAAGGCAATCCCTGGCGCAATTTAAATTTGCTACAGTAGAAAATTATTTTTTGAAAAATTTACTATAGAAAAGGCAATCCCTGGCGTAATTAAAATTTGCGACAGTAAAAAATTATTTTTTGAAAAATTTACTATAGAAAAGGCAATCCCTGGCGTATTTAAAATTTGCGACAGTAAAAAAATAATTTTTGAAAAATTTACTATAGAAAAGGCAATCCCCGGCGCAATTAAAATTTGCGACAGCAAAAAATTATTTTTTGAAAAATTTACTATAGAAAAAGCAATCCCTGGCGTAATTAAAATTTGCGACAGTAAAAAATTATTTTTTGCAAAATTTACTATAGAAAAGGCAATCCCTGGCGTATTTAAAATTTGCGACAGTAAAAAATTATTTTTTGAATAATTTACTATAGAAAAGGCAATCCCTGGCGCAATTAAAATTTGCGACAGTAAAAAATTAATTTTTGAAAAATTTACTATAGAACAGGTAATCCCTGGCGCAATTAAAATTTGCGACAGTAAAAAATTAATTTTTGAAAAATTTACTATAGAAAAGGCTATCCCTGGCGTAACTAAAATTTGCGACAGTAAAAAATTAATTTTTGAAAAATTTACTATATAAAAGGCAATCCCTGGCGGATTTAAAATTTGCGACAGTAAAAAATTATTTTTTGAAAAATTTACTGTAGAAAAGGCTATCCCTGGCGCAATTAAAATTTGCGACAGTAAAAAATTTACTATAGAAAAGGCAATCCCTGGCGTAATTAAAATTTTCGACAATAAAAAATTATTTTTTGAAAAATTTACTATAGAAAAGGCAATCCCTGGCGGATTTAAAATTTGCGAAAGTAAAAAATTAATTTTTGAAAAATTTACTATAGAAAAGGCAATCCCTGGCGTAACTAAAATTTGCGACAGTAAAAAATTATTTTTTTTGTAAAATTTACTATAGAAAAGGCAATCCCTGGCGCAATTAAAATTTGCGACAGTAAAAAAAAATTGTTTGAAAAATTAACTATAGAAAAGGCAATCCCTGGTGTATTTAAAATTTGCGACAGTAAAAAATTATTTTTTGAAAAATTTACTATAGAAAAGGTAATCCCTGGCGCAATTAAAATTTGCGACAATAAAAAATCATTTTTTGAATAATTTACTATCGAAAAGGCAATCCCTGGCGGATTTAAAATTTGCGACAGTAAAAAAATAATTTTTGAAAAATTTACTATAGAAAAGGCAATCCCTGGCGGATTTAAAATTTGCGAAAGTAAAAAATTAATTTTTGAAAAATTTACTATAGAAAAGGCAATCCCTAGCGTAACTAAAATTTGCGACCGTAAAAAAATTTTTGTTTTGTAAAATTTACTATAGAAAAGGCAATCCCTGGCGCAATTAAAATTTGCGACAGTAAAAAATTATTTTTTTTGCAAATTTACTATAGAAAAGGCAATCCATGGCGCATTTAAATTTGCGACAGTAAAAAATTAGTTTTTGAAAAATTTACTATAGAAAAGGCAATCCCTGGCGTAATTAAAATTTGCGACAGTAAAAAATTATTTTTTGAAAAATTTACTATAGAAATGGCAATCCCTGGCGTATTTAAAATTTGCGACAGTAAAAAATTAAATTTTGAAAAAATTACTGTAGAAAAGGCATTCCCCTGGCGCAATTAAAATTTGCGACAGTAGAAAATAATTTTTTGAAAATTCACTATAGAAAAGGCAATACCTGGCGCAATTAAAATTTGCGACAGTAAAAAATTATTTTTTGAAAAATTTACTGTAGAAAAGGCAATACCTGGCGCAATTAAAATTTGCGACAGTAAAAAATTAGTTTTTGAAAAATTTACTGTAGAAAAGGCAATCCCTGTCGCAATTAAAATTTGCCACAGTAAAATTTAATTTTTGAAAAATTTACTATAGAAAAAGCAATCCTGGCGTAATTAAAATTTGCGACAGTAAAAAATTATTTTTTGCAAAATTTACTATAGAAAAGGCAATCCCTGGCGTATTTAAAATTGCGACAGTAAAAAATTAATTTTTGAAAAATTTACTATAGAAAAGGCAATACCTGGCGCAATTAAAATTTGCGACAGTAAAAAATTATTTTTTGAAAAATTTACTGTAAAAAAGGCAATACTGGCGCAATTAAAATTTGCGACAGTAAAAAATTAGTTTTTGAAAAATTTACTGTAGAAAAGGCAATCCCTGTCGCAATTAAAATTTGCCACAGTAAAAATTTAATTTTTGAAAAATTTACTATAGAAAAGGCAATCCATGGCGTAATTAATATTTGCGATAGTAAAAAATTAAATTTTGAAAAATTTACTGTAGAAAAGGCAATCCGTAACGCAATTAAAATTTGCGATAGTAGAAAATTATTTTTTGAATAATTTACTATAGAAAAGGCAATCCCTGACGGATTTAAAATTTGCGACAGTAAAAAATTATTTTTTGAATAATTTACTATAGAAAAGGGCAATCCCTGGCGCAATTAAAATTTGCGACAGTAAAAAATTAATTTTTGAAAAATTTACTATAGAAAAGGCAATCCCTGGCGTATTTAAAATTTGCGACAGTAAAAAATTAATTTTGAAAAAATTTACTGTAGAAAAGGCAATCCCTGGCGCAATTAAAATTTGCGACAGTAAAAAATTAGTTTTGAAAAATTTACTGTAGAAAAGGCAACACCTGGCGTAATTAAAATTTTCGACAGTAAAAAATTATTTTTTGAAAAATTTACTGTAGAAAAGGCAATCCCTGGCGCAGTTAAAATTTGCGACAATAGAAAATTATTTTTTGAAAAATTTACTATAGAAAAGGCAATCCCTGGCGTAATTAAAATTTGCGACAGTAAAAAATTATTTTTTGAAAAATTTACTATAGAAAAGGCAATCCCTGGCGTATTTAAAATTTGCGACAGTAAAAAATTATTTTTTGAAAAATTTACTATAGAAAAGGTAATCCCTGGCGCAATTAAAATTTGCGACAGTAAAAAATTAATTTTTGAAAAATTTACTATAGAAAAGGCAATCCCTGCCGTAATAAAATTTGCGACAGAAACAAATTAATTTTTGAAAAATTTACTATAGAAAAGGCAATCCCTGGCGGTTTAAAATTTGCGACAGTAAAAAATTATTTTTGAAAAATTTACTGTAGAAAAGGCTATCCCTGGCGCAATTAAAATTTGCGACAGTAAAAAAATTTACTATAGAAAATGCAATCCCTGGCGTAATTAAAATTTTCGACAATAAAAAATTATTTTTTGAAAAATTTACTGTAGAAAAGGCAAATCCCTGGCGTAATTAAAATTTGCGACAGTAAAAAATTAATTTTTGAATAATTTACTATTGAAAAGGCAATCCCTGGCGTATTTAAAATTTGCGACAGTAAAAAATTATTTTTTGAAAAATTTACTGTAGAAAAGGCAATCCCTGGCGCAATTAAAATTTGCGACAGTAAAAAATTATTTTTTTGAATAATTTACTATAGAAAAGGCAATCCCTGGCGGATTTAAAATTTGCGACAGTAAAAAATTAATTTTTGAAAAATTTACTGTAGAAAAGGCAATCCCTGGCGCAATTAAAATTTGCGACACTAAAAAATTAGTTTTGAAAAATTTACTGTAGAAAAGGCAACACTTGGCGTAATTAAAATTTTCGACAATAAAAATTATTTTTTTGAAAAATTTACTGTAGAAAAGGCAATCCCTGGCGCAATTAAAATTTGCGACAGTAGAAAATTATTTTTTGAAAAATTTACTATAGAAAAGGCAATCCCTGGCGTAATTAAAATTTGCGACAGTAATAAATTATTTTTTGAAAAATTTACTATAGAAAAACGCAATCCTTGGCGTATTTTAAAATTTGCAACAGTAAAAAATTATTTTTTGAAAAATTTACTATAGGAAAGGTAATCCTGGCGCAGTTAAAATTTGCGACAGTAAAAAATTAATTTTTGAAAAATTTACTATTGAAAAGGCAATCCCTGGCGTATTTAAAATTTGCGACAGTAAAAAATTAATTTTTGAAAAATTTACTATAGAAAAGCAATCCCTGGCGTATTTAAAATTTGCGACAGTAAAAAATTAATTTTTGAAAAATTTACTATAGGAAAGGCAATCCCTGGCGCAATTAAAATTTTGCGACAGTAAAAAATATTTTTTGAAAAATTTACTATAGAAAAAGCAATCCCTGGCGTAATTAAAATTTGCGACAGTAAAAAATTATTTTTTGCAAAATTTACTATAGAAAAAGGCAATACCTGGCGTATTTAAAATTTGCGACAGTAAAAAATTAATTTTTGAAAAATTTTCTATAGAAAAGGCAATCCCTGGCGCAATTAAAATTTGCGACAGTAAAAAATTATTTTTTGAAAAATTTACTGTAGAAAAGGCAATCCCTGGCGCAATTAAAATTTACGACAGTAAAAAATAAATTTTTGAAAAATTTACTGTAGAAAAGGCAATCCCTGGCGCAATTAAAATTTGCCACAGTAAAAAATTAATTTTTGAAAAATTTACTGTAGAAAAGGCAATCCTGGCGCAATTAAAATTTGCGACAGTAGAAAATTATTTTTTGAAAAATCTACTATAGAAAAGGCAATCCCTGGCGTAATTAAAATTTGCGACAGTAAAAAATTATTTTTTGAAAAATTTACTATAGAAAAGGCAATCCCTGAGCGTATTTAAAATTTGCGACAGTAAAAATTATTTTTTTGAAAAATTTACTATAGAAAAGGTAATCCCTGGCGCAATTAAAATTTGCGCCAGTAAAAAATTAATTTTTGAAAAATTTACTATAGAAAAGGCAATCCTGGCGTAACTAAAATTTGCGACAAGTAAAAAATTAATTTTTGAAAAATTTACTACAGAAAAGGCAATCCCTGGCGGATTTAAAATTTGCGACAGTAAAAAATTATTTTTTGAAAAATTTACTGTAGAAAAGGCTATCCCTGGCGCAATTAAAATTTGCGACAGTAAAAAATTAATTTTTGAATAATTTACTATATAAAAAGCAATCCCTGGCTTATTTAAAATTTGCGACAGAAAAAAATTATTTTTTGAAAAATTTACTGTAGAAAAGGCAATCCCTGGCGCAATTAAAATTTGCGACAGTAAAAATTATTTTTTTGAATAATTTACTATAGAAAAGGGTAATCCCTGGCGGATTTAAAATTTGCGACAGTTGAAAATTAATTTGTGAAAAATTTACTATAGAAAAGGCAATCCCTGGCGGATTTAAAATTTGCGACAGTAAAAAATTATTTTTTGAAAATTTACTGTAGGAAAAGGCAATCCCTGGCGTATTTAAAATTTGCGACAGTAAAAAATTAATTTTTGAAAAATTTACTGTAGAAATGGCAATCCCTGGCGTATTTAAAATTTGCGACAGTAAAAAATTAATTTTTGAAAAATTTACTATAGGAAAGGCAATCCCTGGCTCAATTAAAATTTGCGACAGTAAAAAATTATTTTTTGAAAAATCTACTATAGAAAAAGCAATCCATGGCGTATTTAAAATTTGCGACATTAAAAAATTATTTTTTTGAAAAATTTACTATAGAAAAGACCATCCTGGCGGATTTAAAATTTGCGACAGTAAAAAATTATTTTTTGAAAATTTACTATAGAAAAGGCAATCCCAGGCGCAATTAAAATTTTCGACAGTAAAAAATTATTTTTTGAAAAATTTACTGTAGAATAGGCAATCCCTGGCGCAATTAAAATTAGCGACAGTAAAAAATTATTTTTTCCAAAATTTACTATAGAAAAGGCAATCCTTGGCGCAATTAAAATTTGCGACAGTAATAAATTATTTTTTGAAAAATTTACTGTATAAAAGGCAATCCCTGCCCAATTAAAATTTGCGACACTAAAAAATTAGTTTTTGAATAATTTAATATAGAAAAGGCAATCCCTGGCGTAATTAAAATTTGCGACAGTAAAAAATTAGTTTTTGAATAATTTAATATAGAAAAGGCAATCCCTGCGTAATTAAAATTTGCGACAGTAAAAAATTATTTTTTGAATAATTTACTATAGAAAAGGCAATCCTGGCGCAATTAAAATTTGCGACAGTAAAAAATTAATTTTTGAAAAATTTACTATAGAACAGGTAATCCCTGGCGCAATTAAAATTTGCGACAGTAAAAAATTAATTTTGAAAAATTTACTATAGAAAAGGCTATCCCTGGCGTAACTAAAATTTGCGACAGTAAAAAATTAATTTTTGAAAAATTTACTATATAAAAGGCAATCCCTGGCGGATTTAAAATTTGCGACAGTAAAAAAATTATTTTTTGAAAAATTTACTGTAGAAAAGGCTATCCCTGGCGCAATTAAAATTTGCGACAGTAAAAAATTTACTATAGAAAAGGCAATCCCTGGCGTAATTAAAATTTTCGACAATAAAAAATTATTTTTTGAAAAATTTACTATAGAAAAGGCAATCCCTGGCGGATTTAAAATTTGCGAAAGTAAAAAATTAATTTTTGAAAAATTTACTATAGAAAAGGCAATCCCTGGCGTAACTAAAATTTGCGACAGTAAAAAATTATTTTTTTTGTAAAATTTACTATAGAAAAGGCAATCCCTGGCGCAATTAAAATTTGCGACAGTAAAAAAAAATTGTTTGAAAAATTAACTATAGAAAAGGCAATCCCTGGTGTATTTAAAATTTGCGACAGTAAAAAATTATTTTTTGAAAAATTTACTATAGAAAAGGTAATCCCTGGCGCAATTAAAATTTGCGACAATAAAAAATCATTTTTTGAATAATTTACTATCGAAAAGGCAATCCCTGGCGGATTTAAAATTTGCGACAGTAAAAAAATAATTTTTGAAAAATTTACTATAGAAAAGGCAATCCCTGGCGGATTTAAAATTTGCGAAAGTAAAAAATTAATTTTTGAAAAATTTACTATAGAAAAGGCAATCCCTAGCGTAACTAAAATTTGCGACCGTAAAAAAATTTTTGTTTTGTAAAATTTACTATAGAAAAGGCAATCCCTGGCGCAATTAAAATTTGCGACAGTAAAAAATTATTTTTTTGCAAAATTTACTATAGAAAAGGCAATCCATGGCGCATTTAAAATTTGCGACAGTAAAAAATTAGTTTTTGAAAAAATTACTGTAGAAAAGGCATTCCCTGGCGCAATTAAAATTTGCGACAGTAGAAAATAATTTTTTGAAAAATTCACTATAGAAAAGGCAATACCTGGCGCAATTAAAATTTGCGACAGTAAAAAATTATTTTTTGAAAAATTTACTGTAGAAAAGGCAATACCTGGCGCAATTAAAATTTGCGACAGTAAAAAATTAGTTTTTGAAAAATTTACTGTAGAAAAGGCAATCCCTGTCGCAATTAAAATTTGCCACAGTAAAAATTTAATTTTTGAAAAATTTACTATAGAAAAAGCAATCCCTGGCGTAATTAAAATTTGCGACAGTAAAAAATTATTTTTTGCAAAATTTACTATAGAAAAGGCAATCCCTGGCGTATTTAAAATTGCGACAGTAAAAAATTAATTTTTGAAAAATTTACTATAGAAAAGGCAATACCTGGCGCAATTAAAATTTGCGACAGTAAAAAATTATTTTTTGAAAAATTTACTGTAAAAAAGGCAATACCTGGCGCAATTAAAATTTGCGACAGTAAAAAATTAGTTTTTGAAAAATTTACTGTAGAAAAGGCAATCCCTGTCGCAATTAAAATTTGCCACAGTAAAAATTTAATTTTTGAAAAATTTACTATAGAAAAGGCAATCCATGGCGTAATTAATATTTGCGATAGTAAAAAATTAAATTTTGAAAAATTTACTGTAGAAAAGGCAATCCGTAACGCAATTAAAATTTGCGATAGTAGAAAATTATTTTTTGAATAATTTACTATAGAAAAGGCAATCCCTGACGGATTTAAAATTTGCGACAGTAAAAAATTATTTTTTGAATAATTTACTATAGAAAAGGCAATCCCTGGCGCAATTAAAATTTGCGACAGTAAAAAATTAATTTTTGAAAAATTTACTATAGAAAAGGCAATCCCTGGCGTATTTAAAATTTGCGACAGTAAAAAATTAATTTTTGAAAAATTTACTGTAGAAAAGGCAATCCCTGGCGCAATTAAAATTTGCGACAGTAAAAAATTAGTTTTTGAAAAATTTACTGTAGAAAAGGCAACACCTGGCGTAATTAAAATTTTCGACAGTAAAAAATTATTTTTTGAAAAATTTACTGTAGAAAAGGCAATCCCTGGCGCAGTTAAAATTTGCGACAATAGAAAATTATTTTTTGAAAAATTTACTATAGAAAAGGCAATCCCTGGCGTAATTAAAATTTGCGACAGTAAAAAATTATTTTTTGAAAAATTTACTATAGAAAAGGCAATCCCTGGCGTATTTAAAATTTGCGACAGTAAAAAATTATTTTTTGAAAAATTTACTATAGAAAAGGTAATCCCTGGCGCAATTAAAATTTGCGACAGTAAAAAATTAATTTTTGAAAAATTTACTATAGAAAAGGCAATCCCTGCCGTAATTAAAATTTGCGACAGAAACAAATTAATTTTTGAAAAATTTACTATAGAAAAGGCAATCCCTGGCGGTTTTAAAATTTGCGACAGTAAAAAATTATTTTTGAAAAATTTACTGTAGAAAAGGCTATCCCTGGCGCAATAAAATTTGCGACAGTAAAAAATTTACTATAGAAAATGCAATCCCTGGCGTAATTAAAATTTTCGACAATAAAAAATTATTTTTTGAAAAATTTACTGTAGAAAAGGCAATCCCTGTTGTAATTAAAATTTGCGACAGTAAAAAATTAATTTTTGAATAATTTACTATTGAAAAGGCAATCCCTGGCGTATTTAAAATTTGCGACAGTAAAAAATTATTTTTTGAAAAATTTACTGTAGAAAAGGCAATCCCTGGCGCAATTAAAATTTGCGACAGTAAAAAATTATTTTTTTGAATAATTTACTATAGAAAAGGCAATCCCTGGCGTATTTAAAATTTGCGACAGTAAAAAATTAATTTTTGAAAAATTTACTGTAGAAAAGGCAATCCCTGGCGCAATTAAAATTTGCGACACTAAAAAATTAGTTTTTGAAAAATTTACTGTAGAAAAGGCAACACTTGGCGTAATTAAAATTTTCGACAATAAAAATTATTTTTTGAAAAATTTACTGTAGAAAAGGCAATCCCTGGCGCAATTAAAATTTGCGACAGTAGAAAATTATTTTTTGAAAAATTTACTATAGAAAAGGCAATCCCTGGCGTAATTAAAATTTGCGACAGTAATAAATTATTTTTTGAAAAATTTACTATAGAAAACGCAATCCTTGGCGTATTTAAAATTTGCAACAGTAAAAAATTATTTTTTGAAAAATTTACTATAGGAAAGGTAATCCCTGGCGCAGTTAAAATTTGCGACAGTAAAAAATTAATTTTTGAAAAATTTACTATTGAAAAGGCAATCCCTGGCGTATTTAAAATTTGCGACAGTAAAAAATTAATTTTTGAAAAATTTACTATAGAAAAGGCAATCCCTGGCGTATTTAAAATTTGCGACAGTAAAAAATTAATTTTTGAAAAATTTACTATAGGAAAGGCAATCCCTGGCGCAATTAAAATTTTGCGACAGTAAAAAATTATTTTTTGAAAAATTTACTATAGAAAAAGCAATCCCTGGCGTAATTAAAATTTGCGACAGTAAAAAATTATTTTTTGCAAAATTTACTATAGAAAAGGCAATACCTGGCGTATTTAAAATTTGCGACAGTAAAAAATTAATTTTTGAAAAATTTTCTATAGAAAAGGCAATCCCTGGCGCAATTAAAATTTGCGACAGTAAAAAATTATTTTTTGAAAAATTTACTGTAGAAAAGGCAATCCCTGGCGCAATTAAAATTTACGACAGTAAAAAATAAATTTTTGAAAAATTTACTGTAGAAAAGGCAATCCCTGGCGCAATTAAAATTTGCCACAGTAAAAAATTAATTTTTGAAAAATTTACTGTAGAAAAGGCAATCCCTGGCGCAATTAAAATTTGCGACAGTAGAAAATTATTTTTTGAAAAATCTACTATAGAAAAGGCAATCCCTGGCGTAATTAAAATTTGCGACAGTAAAAAATTATTTTTTGAAAAATTTACTATAGAAAAGGCAATCCCTGGCGTATTTAAAATTTGCGACAGTAAAAAATTATTTTTTGAAAAATTTACTATAGAAAAGGTAATCCCTGGCGCAATTAAAATTTGCGCCAGTAAAAAATTAATTTTTGAAAAATTTACTATAGAAAAGGCAATCCCTGGCGTAACTAAAATTTGCGACAGTAAAAAATTAATTTTTGAAAAATTTACTACAGAAAAGGCAATCCCTGGCGGATTTAAAATTTGCGACAGTAAAAAATTATTTTTTGAAAAATTTACTGTAGAAAAGGCTATCCCTGGCGCAATTAAAATTTGCGACAGTAAAAAATTAATTTTTGAATAATTTACTATATAAAAAGCAATCCCTGGCTTATTTAAAATTTGCGACAGAAAAAAATTATTTTTTGAAAAATTTACTGTAGAAAAGGCAATCCCTGGCGCAATTAAAATTTGCGACAGTAAAAAATTATTTTTTGAATAATTTACTATAGAAAAGGTAATCCCTGGCGGATTTAAAATTTGCGACAGTAGAAAATTAATTTGTGAAAAATTTACTATAGAAAAGGCAATCCCTGGCGGATTTAAAATTTGCGACAGTAAAAAATTATTTTTTGAAAAATTTACTGTAGAAAAGGCAATCCCTGGCGTATTTAAAATTTGCGACAGTAAAAAATTAATTTTTGAAAAATTTACTGTAGAAAATGCAATCCCTGGCGCAATTAAAATTTGCGACAGTAGAAAATTATTTTTTGAAAAATTTACTATAGAAAAGGCAATCCCTGGCGCAATTAAAATTCGCGACAGTAAAAAATTATTTTTTGCAAAATTTACTATTGAAAAGGCAATCCCTGGCGTATTTAAAATTTGCGACAGTAAAAAATTAATTTTTGAAAAATTTACTATAGAAATGGCAATCCCTGGCGTATTTAAAATTTGCGACAGTAAAAAATTAATTTTTGAAAAATTTACTATAGGAAAGGCAATCCCTGGCTCAATTAAAATTTGCGACAGTAAAAAATTATTTTTTGAAAAATCTACTATAGAAAAAGCAATCCATGGCGTATTTAAAATTTGCGACATTAAAAAATTATTTTTTGAAAAATTTACTATAGAAAAGACCATCCCTGGCGGATTTAAAATTTGCGACAGTAAAAAATTATTTTTTGAAAAATTTACTATAGAAAAGGCAATCCCAGGCGCAATTAAAATTTTCGACAGTAAAAAATTATTTTTTGAAAAATTTACTGTAGAATAGGCAATCCCTGGCGCAATTAAAATTAGCGACAGTAAAAAATTATTTTTTCCAAAATTTACTATAGAAAAGGCAATCCTTGGCGCAATTAAAATTTGCGACAGTAATAAATTATTTTTTGAAAAATTTACTGTATAAAAGGCAATCCCTGGCCCAATTAAAATTTGCGACACTAAAAAATTAGTTTTTGAATAATTTAATATAGAAAAGGCAATCCCTGGCGTAATTAAAATTTGCGACAGTAAAAAATTAGTTTTTGAATAATTTAATATAGAAAAGGCAATCCCTGGCGTAATTAAAATTTGCGACAGTAAAAAATTATTTTTTGAAAAATTTACTATAGAAAAGGCAATCCCTGGCGCAATTAAAATGTGCGACAGTAAAAAATTATTTTTTGAAAAATTTACTATAGAAAAGGCAATCCCTGGAGTAATTAAAATTTGCGACAGTAAAAAATTATTTTTTGAAAAATTTACTATAGAAAACGCAATCCCTGGCGTATTTAAAATTTGCGACAGTAAAAAATTAATTTTTGAAAATTTACTATAGAAAAGGCAATCCCTGGCGTATTTAAAATTTGCGACAGTAAAAAATTATTTTTGAAAAATTTACTATAGAAAAGGCAATCCCTGGCGCAATTAAAATTTGCGACAGTAAAAAATTATTTTTTGAAAAATTTACTATAAAAAAGCAATACCTGGCGTAATTAAAATTTGCGACAGTAAAAAATTATTTTTTGCAAAATTTACTATAGAAAAGGCAATCCCCGGCGTATTTAAAATTTGCGACAGTAAAAAATTAATTTTTGATAAATTTACTATAGAAAAGGCAATCCCTGGCGCAATTAAATTTGCGACAGTAAAAAATTATTTTTTGAAAAATTTACTGTAGAAAAGGCAATCCCTGGCCCAATTAAAATTTGCGACAGTAAAAAATTAATTTTTGAAAAATTTACTGTAGAAAAGGCAATCCCTGGCGCAATTAAAATTTGCCACAGTAAAAAATTAATTTTTGAAAAATTTACTATAGAAAAGGCAATCCCTGGCGTAATTAATATTTGCGACAGTAAAAAATTAAATTTTGAAAAATTTACTGTAGAAAAGGCAATGCCTGGCGCAATTAAAATTTGCGACAGTAGAAAATTATTTTTTGAATAATTTACTATAGAAAAGGCAATCCCTGGCGGATTTAAAATTTGCGACAGTAAAAAATTATTTTTTGAATAATTTACTATAGAAAAGGCAATCCCTGGCGCAATTAAAATTTGCGACAATAAAAAATAAATTTGTGAAAAATTTACTATAGAAAAGGCAAATTCCTGGCGTATTTAAAATTTGCGACAGTAAAAGATTAATTTTTGAAAAATTTACTGTAGAAAAGGCAATCCCTGGCGCAATTAAAATTTGCGACAATAAAAAATTAGTTTTTGAAAAATTTACTGTAGAAAAGGCAACACCTGGCGTAATTAAAATTTTCGACAGTAAAAAATTATTTTTTGAAAAATTTACTGTAGAAAAGGCAATCCCTGGCGCAATTAAAATTTGCCACAGTAAAAAATTAATTTTTGAAAAATTTACTATAGAAAAGGCAATCCCTGGCGTAATTAATATTTGCGACAGTAAAAAATTAAATTTTGAAAAATTTACTGTAGAAAAGGCAATGCCTGGCGCAATTAAAATTTGCGACAGTAGAAAATTATTTTTCGAATAATTTACTATAGAAAAGGCAATCCCTGGCGGATTTAAAATTTGCGACAGTAAAAAATTATTTTTTGAATAATTTACTATAGAAAAGGCAATCCCTGGCGTATTTAAAATTTGCGACAGTAAAAAATTAATTTTTGAAAAATTTACTATAGAAAAGGCAATCCCTGGCGCAATTAAAATTTGCGACAGTAAAAAATTATTTTTTGAAAAATTTACTATAAAAAAGCAATACCTGGCGTAATTAAAATTTGCGACAGTAAAAAATTATTTTTTGCAAAATTTACTATAGAAAAGGCAATCCCCGGCGTATTTAAAATTTGCGACAGTAAAAAATTAATTTTTGATAAATTTACTATAGAAAAGGCAATCCCTGGCGCAATTAAAATTTGCGACAGTAAAAAATTATTTTTTGAAAAATTTACTGTAGAAAAGGCAATCCCTGGCCCAATTAAAATTTGCGACAGTAAAAAATTAATTTTTGAAAAATTTACTGTAGAAAAGGCAATCCCTGGCGCAATTAAAATTTGCCACAGTAAAAAATTAATTTTTGAAAAATTTACTATAGAAAAGGCAATCCCTGGCGTAATTAATATTTGCGACAGTAAAAAATTAAATTTTGAAAAATTTACTGTAGAAAAGGCAATCCCTGGCGCAATTAAAATTTGCCACAGTAAAAAATTAATTTTTGAAAAATTTACTATAGAAAAGGCAATCCCTGGCGTAATTAATATTTGCGACAGTAAAAAATTAAATTTTGAAAAATTTACTGTAGAAAAGGCAATCCCTGGCGCAATTAAAATTTGCGACAATAAAAAATAAATTTGTGAAAAATTTACTATAGAAAAGGCAAATTCCTGGCGTATTTAAAATTTGCGACAGTAAAAGATTAATTTTTGAAAAATTTACTGTAGAAAAGGCAATCCCTGGCGCAATTAAAATTTGCGACAATAAAAAATTAGTTTTTGAAAAATTTACTGTAGAAAAGGCAACACCTGGCGTAATTAAAATTTTCGACAGTAAAAAATTATTTTTTGAAAAATTTACTGTAGAAAAGGCTATCCCTGGTGCAATTAAAATTTGCGACAGTAAAAAATTTACTATAGAAAATGCAATCCCTGGCGTAATTAAAATTTTCGACAATAAAAAATTATTTTTTGAAAAATTTACTGTAGAAAAGGCAATCCCTGGCGTAATTAAAATTTGCGACAGTAAAAAATTAATTTTTGAATAATTTACTATAGAAAAGGCAATCCCTGGCGTATTTAAAATTTGCGACAGTAAAAAATTATTTTTTGAAAAATTTACTGTAGAAAAGGCAATCCCTGGCGCAATTAAAATTTGCGACAGTAAAAAATTATTTTTTGAATAATTTACTATAGAAAAGGCAATCCCTGGCGGATTTAAAAATTGCGACAGTAAAAAATTAATTTTTGAAAAATTTATTGTAGAAAAGGCAATCCCTGGCGCAATTAAAATTTGCGACAGTAAAAAATTATTTTTTGAAAAATTTACTGTAGAAAAGGCAATCCCTGGCGCAATTAAAATTTGCGACAGTAAAAAATTATTTTTTGAAAAATTAACTGTAGAAAAGGCAATCCCTGGCGCAATTAAAATTTGCGACAGTAGAAAATTATTTTTTGAATAATTTACTATAGAAATGGCAATCCCTGGCGGATTTAAAATTTGCGACAGTAAAAAATTATTTTTTGAATAATTTACTATAGAAAAGGCAATCCCTGGCGCAATTAAAATTTGCGACAATAAAAAATTAATTTTTGAAAAATTTACTATAGAAAAGGCAATCCCTGGCGTATTTAAAATTTGCGACAGTAAAAAATTAATTTTTGAAAAATTTACTGTAGAAAAGGCAATCCCTGGCGCAATTAAAATTTGCGATAGTAAAAAATTAGTTTTTGAAAAATTTACTGTAGAAAAGGCAACACCTGGCGTAATTAAAATTTTCGACAGTAAAAAATTATTTTTTGAAATAATTTACTGTAGAAAAGGCAATCGCTGGCGCAATTAAAATTTGCGACAGTAGAAAATTATTTTTTGAAAAATTTACTATAGAAAAGCCAATCCCTGGCGTAATTAAAATTTGCGACAGTAAAAAATTATTTTTTGAAAAATTTACTATAGAAAAGGCAATCCCTGGCGTATTTAAAATTTGCGACAGTAAAAAATTATTTTTGAAAAATTTACTATAGAAAAGGTAATCCCTGGCGCAATTAAAATTTGCGACAGTAAAAAATTAATTTTTGAAAAATTTACTATAGAAAAGGCAATCCCTGGCGCAATTAAAATTTGCGAAAGTAAAAAATTATTTTTTGAAAAATTTACTATAGAAAAAGCAATCCCTGGCGTAATTAAAATTTGCGAAAGTAAAAAATTATTTTTTGCAAAATTTACTATAGAAAAGGCAATCCCTGGCGTATTTAAAATTTGCGACAGTAAAAAATTAATTTTTGAAAAATTTACTATAGAAAAGGCAATCTCTGGCGCAATTAAAATTTGCGACAGTAAAAAATTATTTTTTGAAAAATTTACTGTAGAAAAGGCAATCCTGGCGCAATTAAGATTTGCGACAGTAAAAAATATTTTTTTGACTAATTTACTATAGAAAAGGCAATCCCTGGCGGATTTAAAATTTGCGACAGTAAAAAATTAATTTTTGAAAAATTTACTGTAGAAAAGGCAATCCCTGGCGCAATTAAAATTTGCGACAGTAAAAAATTAGTTTTTGAAAAATTTACTGTAGAAAAGGCAACACCTGGCGTAATTAAAATTTTCGACAGTAAAAAATTAATTTTTGAAAATTTTACTGTAGAAAAGGCAATCCCTGGCGCAATTAAAATTTGCGACAGTAAAAAATTATTTTTTGAAAAATTTACTATAGAAAATGCAATCCCTGGCGCATTTAAAATTTGCGACAGTAAAAAATTATTTTTTGAAAAATTTACTATAGAAAAGGTAATCCCTGGCGCAATTAAAATTTGCGACAGTAAAAAATTAATTTTTGAAAAATTTACTATAGAAAAGGCAGCCCCTGGCGTAACTTAAATTTGCGACAGTAAATAATTAATTTTTGAAAAATTTACTATAGAAAAGGCAATCCCTGGCGGATTTAAAATTTGCGAAAGTAAAAAATTATTTTTTGAAAAATTTACGGTAGAAAAGGCTACCCCTGGGGCAATTAAGATTTGCGACAGTAAAAAATTTACTATAGAAAAGGCAATCTCTGGCGTAATTAAAATTTTCGACAATAAAAAATTATTTTTTGAAAAATTTACTGTAGAAAAGGCAATCCCTGGCGTAATTAAAATTTGCGACAGTAAACAATAAATTTTGAAAAATTTACTATAGAAAAGGCAATCCCTGGCGGATTTAAAATTTGCGACAGTAAAAAATTATTTTTTGAAAAATTTACTGTAGAAAAGGCAATCCCTGGCGTATTTAAAATTTGCGACAGTAAAAAATTAATTTTTGAAAAATTTGCTGTAGAAAATGCAATCCCTGGCGCAATTAAAATTTGCGACAGTAGAAAATTATTTTTTGAAAAATTTACTATAGAAAAGGCAATCCCTGGCGCGATTAAAATTTGCGACAGAAAAAAATTAATTTTTGTAAAATTTACTGTAGAAAAGGCAATCCCTGGCACAATTAAAATTTGCGACAGTATAAAATTATTTTTTGAAAAATTCACTATAGAAAAAGCAATACTTGGCGTATTTAAAATTTGCAACAGTAGAAAATTAATTTGTGAAAAAATTTACTATAGAAAAGGCAATCCCTGGCGGATTTAAAATTTGCGACAGTAAAAAATTATTTTTTGAAAAACTTACTGTAGAAAAGGCAATCCCTGGCGTATTTAAAATTTGCGACAGTAAAAAATTAATTTTTGAAAAATTTGCTGTAGAAAATGCAATCCCTGGCGCAATTAAAATTTGCGACAGTAGAAAATTAATTTTTGAAAAATTTACTATAGAAAAGGCAATCCCTGGCGCGATTAAATTTTGCGACAGTAAAAAATTATTTTTTGCAAAATTTACTATAGAAAAGGCAATCCCTGGCGCAATTAAAATTTGCAACAGTAAAAAATTAATTTTTGAAAAATTTACTATTGAAAAGGCAATCCCTGGCGTATTTAAAATTTGCGACAGTAAAAAAATTAATTTTTGAAAAATTTACTATAGAAAAGGCAATCCCTGGCGCAATTAAAATTTGCGAAAGTAAAAAATTATTTTTTGAAAAATTTACTATAGAAAAAGCAATCCCTGGCGTAATTAAAATTTGCGAAAGTAAAAAATTATTTTTTGCAAAATTTACTATAGAAAAGGCAATCCCTGGCGTATTTAAAATTTGCGACAGTAAAAAATTAATTTTTGAAAAATTTACTATAGAAAAGGCAATCTCTGGCGCAATTAAAATTTGCGACAGTAAAAAATTATTTTTTGAAAAATTTACTGTAGAAAAGGCAATCCCTGGCGCAATTAAAATTTGCGACAGTAAAAAATTAGTTTTTGAAAAATTTACTGTAGAAAAGGCAACACCTGGCTTAATTAAAATTTTCGACAGTAAAAAATTATTTTTTGAAAAATTTACTGTAGAAAAGGCAATCCCTGGCGCAATTAAAATTTGCGACAGTAGAAAATTATTTTTTGAAAAATTTACTATAGAAAAGGCAATCCCTGGCGTAGTTAAAATTTGCGACAGTAAAAAATTATTTTTGGAAAATTTACTATAGAAAAGGCAATCCCTGGCGTATTTAAAATTTGCGACAGTAAACAAATTATTTTTTGAAAAATTTACTATAGAAAAGGTAATCCCTGGTGCAATTAAAATTTGCGACAGTAAAAAATTAATTTTTGAAAAATTTACTATAGAAAAGGCAATCAATGGCGTAACTAAAATTTGCGACAGTAAAAAATTAATTTTTGAAAAATTTACTATAGAAAAGGCAATCCCTGGCGGATTTAACATTTGCGACAGTAAAAAATTATTTTTTGAAAAAATTACTGTAGAAAAGGCTATCCCTGGCGCAATTAAAATTTGCGACAGTAAAAAATTATTTTTTGAATAATTTACTATAGAAAAGGCAATCCCTGGCGGATTTAAAATTTGCGACAGTAAAAAATTAATTTTTGAAAAATTTACTGTAGAAAAGGCAATCCCTGGCGCAATTAAAATTTGCGACAGTAAAAAATTAGTTTTTGAAAAATTTACTGTAGAAAAGGCAACACCTGGCGTAATTAAAATTTTCAACAGTAAAAAATTATTTTTTGAAAAATTTACTGTAGAAAAGGAAATCCCTGGCGCAATTAAAATTTGCGACAGTAAAAAATTAATTTTTGAAAAATTTACTATAGAAAAGGCAATCCCTGGCGCAATTAAAATTTGCGACAGTAAAAAATTATTTTTTGAAAAATTTACTATAAAAAAGCAATACCTGGCGTAATTAAAATTTGCGACAGTAAAAAATTATTTTTTGCAAAATTTACTATAGAAAAGGCAATCCCTGGCGTATTTAAAATTTGCGACAGTAAAAAATTAATTTTTGAAAAATTTACTATAGAAAAGGCAATCCCTGGCGCAATTAAAATTTGCGACAGTAAAAAATTATTTTTTGAAAAATTTACTGTAGAAAAGGCAATTCCTTGGCCCAATTAAAATTTGCTACAGTAAAAAATTAATTTTTGAAAAATTTACTGTAGAAAAGGCAATTCCTGGCGCAATTAAAATTTGCCGCAGTAAAAAATTAATTTTTGAAAAATTTACTATAGAAAAGGCAATCCCTGGCGTAATTAATATTTGCGACAGTAAAAAATTAAATTTTGAAAAATTTACTGTAGAAAAGGCAATGCCTGGCGCAATTAAAATTTGCGACAGTAGAAAATTATTTTTTGAATAATTTACTATAGAAAAGGCAATCCCTGGCGGATTTAAAATTTGCGACAGTAAAAAATTATTTTTTGAATAATTTACTATAGAAAAGGCAATCCCTGGCGCAATTAAAATTTGCGACAGTAAAAAATTAATTTTTGAAAAATTTACTATAGAAAAGGCAATCCCTGGCGTATTTAAAATTTGCGACAGTAGAAAATTATTTTTTGAATAATTTACTATAGAAAAGGCAATCCCTGGCGGATTTAAAATTTGCGACAGTAAAAAATTATTTTTTGAATAATTTACTATAGAAAAGGCAATCCCTGGCGCAATTAAAATTTGCGACAGTAAAAAATTAATTTTTGAAAAATTTACTATAGAAAAGGCAATCCCTGGCGTATTTAAAATTTGCGACAGTAAAAGATTAATTTTTGAAAAATTTACTGTAGAAAAGGCAATCCCTGGCGTAATTAAAATTTGCGACAATAAAAAATTATTTTTTGAAAAATTTACTGTAGAAAAGGCAACACTTGGCGTAATTAAAATTTTCGACAGTAAAAAATTATTTTTTGAAAAATTTACTGTAGAAAAGGCAATCCCTGGCGCAATTAAAATTTGCGACAGTAGAAAATTATTTTTTGAAAAATTTACTATAGAAAAGGCAATCCCTGGCGTAATTAAAATTTGCGAAAGTAAAAAATTATTTTTTGAAAAATTTACTATAGAAAAGGCAATCCCTGGCGTATTTAAAATTTGCGACAGTAAAAAATTATTTTTTGAAAAATTTACTATAGAAAAGGTAATCCCTGGCGCAATTAAAATTTGCGACAGTAAAAAATTAATTTTTGAAAAATTTACTATAGAAAAGGCAATCCCTGGCGTAATTAAAATTTGCGACAGTAAAAAATTAATTTTTGAAAAATTTACTATAGAAAAGGCAATACCTGGCGGATTTAAAATTTGCGACAGTAAAAAAATATTTTTTGAAAAATTTACTGTAGAAAAGGCTATCCCTGGCGCAATTAAAATTTGCGACAGTAAAAAATTTACTATAGAAAATGCAATCCCTGGCGTAATTAAAATTTTCGACAATAAAAAATTATTTTTTGAAAAATTTACTGTAGAAAAGGCAATCCCTGGCGTATTTAAAATTTGCGACAGTAAAAAATTATTTTTTGAAAAATTTACTATAGAAAAGGCAATCCCTGGCGTATTTAAAATTTGCAACAGTAAAAAATTATTTTTTGAAAAATTTACTATAGAAAAGGTAATCCCTGGCGCAATTAAAATTTGCGACAGTAAAAAATTAATTTTTGAAAAATTTATTGTAGAAAAGGCAATCCCTGGCGCAATTAAAATTTGCAACAGTAAAAAATTATTTTTTGAAAAATTTACTGTAGAAAAGGCAACACCTGGCGTAATTAAAATTTTCGACAGTAAAAAATTATTTTTTGAAAAATTTACTGTAGAAAAGGCAATCCCTGGCGCAATTAAAATTTGCGACAGTAGAAAATTATTTTTTGAAACATTTACTATAGAAAAGGCAACCCCTGGCGTAATTAAAATTTGCGACAGTAAAAAATTATTTTTTGAAAAATTTACTATAGAAAAGGCAATCCCTGGCGTATTTAAAATTTGCAACAGTAAAAAATTATTTTTTGAAAAATTTACTATAGAAAAGGTAATCCCTGGCGCAATTAAAATTTGCGACAGTAAAAAATTAATTTTTGAAAAATTTACTATAGAAAAAGCAATCCCTGGCGTAACTAAAATTTGCGACAGTAAAAAATTAATTTTTGAAAAATTTACTATAGAAAAGGCAATCCCTGGCGGATTTAAAATTTGCGACAGTAAAAAATTATTTTTTGAAAAATTTACTTTAGAAAAGGCAATCCCTGGCGTAATTAAAATTTGCGACAGTAAAAAATTATTTTTTGAAAAATTTACTATAGAAAAGGCAATCCCTGGCGTATTTAAAATTTGCGACAGTAAAAAATTAATTTTTGAAAAATTTACTATAGAAAAGGCAATCCCTGGCGGATTTAAAATTTGCGACAGTAAAAAATTATTTTTTGAAAAATTTACTTTAGAAAAGGCAATCCCTGGAGTAATTAAAATTTGCGACAGTAAAAAATTATTTTTTGAAAAATTTACTATAGAAAAGGCAATCCCTGGCGTATTTAAAATTTGCGACAGTAAAAAATTAATTTTTGAAAAATTTACTATAGAAAAGGCAATCCCTGGCGGATTTAAAATTTGCGACAGTAAAAAATTATTTTTTGAAAAATTTACTGTAGAAAAGGCTATCCCTGGCGGATTTAAAATTTGCGACAGTAGAAAATTATTTTTTGAAACATTTACTATAGAAAAGGCAATCCCTGGCGTAACTAAAATTTGCGACAGTAAAAAATTAATTTTTGAAAAATTTACTATAGAAAAGGCAATCCCTGGCGGATTTAAAATTTGCGACAGTAAAAAATTATTTTTTGAAAATTTACTTTAGAAAATGCAATCCCTGGCGTAATTAAAATTTGCGACAGTAAAAAATTATTTTTTGAAAAATTTACTATAGAAAAGGCAATCCCTGGCGTGTTTAAAATTTGCGACAGTAAAAAATTAATTTTTGAAAAATTTACTATAGAAAAGGCAATCCCTGGCGTAATTAAAATTTGCGACAGTAAAAAATTAATTTTTGAAAAATTTACTATAGAAAAGGCAATACCTGGCGGATTTAAAATTTGCGACAGTAAAAAAATATTTTTTGAAAAATTTACTGTAGAAAAGGCTATCCCTGGCGCAATTAAAATTTGCGACAGTAAAAAATTTACTATAGAAAATGCAATCCCTGACGTAATTAAAATTTTCGACAATAAAAAATTATTTTTTGAAAAATTTACTGTAGAAAAGGCAATCCCTGGCGTATTTAAAATTTGCGACAGTAAAAAATTATTTTTTGAAAAATTTACTATAGAAAAGGCAATCCCTGGCGTATTTAAAATTTGCAACAGTAAAAAATTATTTTTTGAAAAATTTACTATAGAAAAGGTAATCCCTGGCGCAATTAAAATTTGCGACAGTAAAAAATTAATTTTTGAAAAATTTATTGTAGAAAAGGCAATCCCTGGCGCAATTAAAATTTGCAACAGTAAAAAATTATTTTTTGAAAAATTTACTGTAGAAAAGGCAACACCTGGCGTAATTAAAATTTTCGACAGTAAAAAATTATTTTTTGAAAAATTTACTGTAGAAAAGGCAATCCCTGGCGCAATTAAAATTTGCGACAGTAGAAAATTATTTTTTGAAACATTTACTATAGAAAAGGCAACCCCTGGCGTAATTAAAATTTGCGACAGTAAAAAATTATTTTTTGAAAAATTTACTATAGAAAAGGCAATCCCTGGCGTATTTAAAATTTGCAACAGTAAAAAATTATTTTTTGAAAAATTTACTATAGAAAAGGTAATCCCTGGCGCAATTAAAATTTGCGACAGTAAAAAATTAATTTTTGAAAAATTTACTATAGAAAAAGCAATCCCTGGCGTAACTAAAATTTGCGACAGTAAAAAATTAATTTTTGAAAAATTTACTATAGAAAAGGCAATCCCTGGCGGATTTAAAATTTGCGACAGTAAAAAATTATTTTTTGAAAAATTTACTTTAGAAAAGGCAATCCCTGGCGTAATTAAAATTTGCGACAGTAAAAAATTATTTTTTGAAAAATTTACTATAGAAAAGGCAATCCCTGGCGTATTTAAAATTTGCGACAGTAAAAAATTAATTTTTGAAAAATTTACTATAGAAAAGGCAATCCCTGGCGGATTTAAAATTTGCGACAGTAAAAAATTATTTTTTGAAAAATTTACTTTAGAAAAGGCAATCCCTGGAGTAATTAAAATTTGCGACAGTAAAAAATTATTTTTTGAAAAATTTACTATAGAAAAGGCAATCCCTGGCGTATTTAAAATTTGCGACAGTAAAAAATTAATTTTTGAAAAATTTACTATAGAAAAGGCAATCCCTGGCGGATTTAAAATTTGCGACAGTAAAAAATTATTTTTTGAAAAATTTACTGTAGAAAAGGCTATCCCTGGCGGATTTAAAATTTGCGACAGTAGAAAATTATTTTTTGAAACATTTACTATAGAAAAGGCAATCCCTGGCGTAACTAAAATTTGCGACAGTAAAAAATTAATTTTTGAAAAATTTACTATAGAAAAGGCAATCCCTGGCGGATTTAAAATTTGCGACAGTAAAAAATTATTTTTTGAAAATTTACTTTAGAAAATGCAATCCCTGGCGTAATTAAAATTTGCGACAGTAAAAAATTATTTTTTGAAAAATTTACTATAGAAAAGGCAATCCCTGGCGTGTTTAAAATTTGCGACAGTAAAAAATTAATTTTTGAAAAATTTACTATAGAAAAGGCAATCCCTGGCGGATTTAAAATTTGCGACAGTAAAAAATTATTTTTTGAAAAATTTACTATAGAAAAGGTAATCCCTGGCGCAATTAAAATTTGCGACAGTAAAAAATTAATTTTTGAAAAATTTACTATAGAAAAAGCAATCCCTGGCGTAACTAAAATTTGCGACAGTAAAAAATTAATTTTTGAAAAATTTACTATAGAAAAGGCAATCCCTGGCGGATTTAAAATTTGCGACAGTAGAAAATTATTTTTTGAAACATTTACTATAGAAAAGGCAACCCCTGGCGTAATTAAAATTTGCGACAGTAAAAAATTATTTTTTGAAAAATTTACTATAGAAAAGGCAATCCCTGGCGTATTTAAAATTTGCGACAGTAAAAAATTAATTTTTGAAAAATTTACTATAGAAAAGGCAATCCCTGGCGGATTTAAAATTTGCGACAGTAAAAAATTATTTTTTGAAAAATTTACTGTAGAAAAGGCTATCCCTGGCGCAATTAAAATTTGCGACAGTAGAAAATTATTTTTTGAAAAATTTACTATAG